>JAHQIW010007315.1:0-235035 GCA_019055375.1 Parelaphostrongylus tenuis
CTAACAATAACAGACATGGTTCTGTCCTTTATTTCCCAAGTTTCGTTCCTCACAACGGTCCTTAGAACTCGATGGATCGTTCCTAAATCGTATCATCCACTACGGAGAAACTTATTGTTCCAACATGAAGTATATCTCCTGGTCTAGGAGCCATCAGGCACCATTGTACACTGTTATACCAAAAAACCACGTTTCAGGTTTCAGCCAAGATGTGAAATTATTTTGAGATAGATCACGATGCCCAGCAATCAGATGGTTACTATTTGATTCCGAAACCAAAAGAAACTTGTCGAAGAACCTTATCCGCACGTCATCCATTGTCCATGATGAACGTCTTTCGATAGATATTAAAGGATAACGGGTGTGGAATATGAATCTACTCTACACAAGCGTCAGTGTAGATAGACACGTGAAGTGTTGCTGACTAAAAGTGGTACTACCTACAACTAATGACTCTATCTCAATAACACATGCGTAAATCATCAGTGAATATTGTTCAATTCTGGCCATCGAATTCGGCACGTCGTGTTGCGCTTTCCACTTTACAAAACAGTTTCGACAACAACCATCACAGGCTGGATTGGGCGGGGGTAGCAGCCCGGACCAAATGCGGCGTGAACGTGAAATCCGTCGCATGTACTTTTTAGATGCAGAGTGCTCGGCTGTGCCAACGCATCCCAATGGCATCAGACGTTCGCGGATCAGACTAACCGACGTGACCGAGGTGGATAGCGTATACGAGGACTAGCGAAATGACAGTAATGTGCTTGGCGTTCTGTGTGCGATCCTAGGAAATATCGCCGGCGACGATGTTTGTGAGGAAATAGTTTTAAATCTGAGACCCTTGTGATGTATAATTGAGAAACCACGCTCGTAAAAGTGTCGCCTGCTTAGGACGCATTCAATCGTCACCCATTCTGCGTAACCATAGAAGCGTAATCAATCAGTGATTTTGTTTCAACATGAATTCTCTCTGTCGCTTTTTATATACAAAAACCATCTGTCGTCGTGCACTTTGCTTTCGTGATTGAAGCGATTGTGTTTCGTTAGTCGGCTGAGATCCCGGCCGGTTGGCCGGCTGCCTTGACTACACCGTTTTCAAGCCAAGTCGATGTGAATTTATTTTTACGATACGATCTCGATGGCCAGCATCAGATGGTACAATTGGATTCCGGATACAAAAGAAACAAGACTGGTAATGACCTATAAAAAGTGGTGGCCATACTGTAATAAAGGCGTATCATCATCAGTGATTATTGTTCAACATACCTCCGTCCCTCGCCCATGTCAACTCTCTATTCGCAACCAAGATATAGCCTGCATATCCCCATTTAGTCGATTGTTGACTACATTGCCCAGCGCTTATACCGTCCTATGCTTCATAGGACTGTCCAGGTGCTGTAGCTGCTGCACAGCTGCCCAAGATGGCGATTATTTCCATTTTGAATATATTCCTTTTATATACGAGATCTCGATGCCATGATCAAGTCAAATTTCCGAGCTATTGTAACAGAATCGGTGTACAAATTTGGAAGGTTCTTCCGAAAACACGGATAAAAAAAAACACTGAACCGATTAGAACCAAGACTGAGTAATCATTCAGCCTGAATCTCCCAAGTGTAAACTTACTCAAAATAATATTCGGTGCTATACTGTAAATAAAGCGTATCATCAGTGATTATTGTTCAGTATCGAACCTCGAATTTCAATCACTGATGAATGTCCACTCAGAAATCGGCCAGAATCTGTGCCTTTACCCCCCCCCTTCTTTCCATGACCGAGCCTTGCCATGTAAATTTCACGAATCGGTTTCATTTCAGAACTTTACTCTTTTTATTCATCAGGATATGGAGAAATCACTCAGCCAGAATACGTGAAACATTCATGGCTATTATTTTTCATAGATAGTAAATCTTGTCTTAACACGTTGGAATATGATCGAACCTGCCTAACTTCAATCACAAAATATCCCCCATGGTCTAAGAATAGACACGGCTAAAATTCCGGATAGCCCCAAAATGAGAACAGTATGAGAACAGCTGTGTGGATGTAACAAATAAGTGACAGGTGGTAGGGTAAAGATGGTTGGTGGCTCAGTTTCAGAAGCATTTCAGGTCTAGTTATTTGTGATTCTAGGAATTCATTAAATGAACTAAGCCGTACATGAAAATGACCATTTGGTGATAGTGTAGATCATTTCCATAAAGAATAAACCTTGGGTTCTCGAATTCTCTGCTTGCGTGGAATTTCTATGATCCTTGTTTGCAGGGGAAACTATTTGTTGTCTTGGACATTGCTCTTGTCGAATTATTCAGAACCGCTTCTCCAGATCCGAACGAAAGCCAACGAGTCGCGATGGTTTATTCTTCTTTCCATTACTAACGATGATCTGCATTTAGCCTGTGTTATATGCCGCACCCTCAGTTCTTTGCCCCTATTTGTGGAAAGCATCTACCTCATAAGCTAGCAATTCAAATCCATCTGCGTGTATGTGTGTTGAGCCTATCAACCAATAATACTAGGGAATTTTAGATCGCGCATTCGTGGCATCACTTTGATTTGGAACCATATTGAGATTATCCAAATGAGTGGTGAACCAGTTCGTTTTAACGAACCAGTTCCCGAGGATCGACATACAGAAACAGTAGACTGATAGTCCACTTTAATTCGATACGATTATGACTATGGTAATACAGAATAACAGTATATTGACGGGAAGTGCTCAGTGCTTTGGTTGAGACCCTTCCCCTGTTATTCTAAGAACTAATCATCTGTACACATATAAGCGTATCATCAGTTGATTATGTGGGATTCACAAAAGTTCTACAATACCTCGTATTCCATCTCATGAATTCTACTCACGCACTGTGCCTTCTCGTTCTAGCGCCCCGACCGAACGATGTCCATTTTGCATTGAGTGCCCCGAGGTCCAACTCAGGATCACGGTGAAGATGGAGGATTTGGAATGAATCGAATTTCATTTAATTCCTTCCAGAGAATTGTAGGAGGCTACATTCGCGCGATTACATCTTATTATAAATAGATTCACTCTCTGTTAAAAATCGCTCCTTAATATTGACTTTAACTGTTATTTATTGATTAATTGTTAAGAGCTTTATTAACAAGTTATATTATCGGATGATTTATTGTATGAATAAGTGCTACGTAATAGTAACCTAGTGGAGTGAATTTTTTTTCTCATCGTAATACTTGAATCGCTCTATCCCGGCAATTACCATACATAACAAAGAAACATGATGCCATGATACGCTAATGGAACAGACGAACGAAAAAAATGATCTAATAGTGCTAATATATAAAACTGATATATACAAGTGTTATCTACGGATAGCAGTGGACTTATATATTAGGTGCTCCACTGGTCATATTGCCCATTGGCGTTGTATATGGTGCAAAGGCGGGGAAAGAGTGTGTGGCGGGGGGGCGGGGGGGTGTTAGGTGGATTCTTCCCAGGATGTGACGTGCTCTCCGGTAATAAATAGGAAAATTATTGGAGACGATAAGCTTAAGCATGGTTTAACTCAATGAAGAAAAAGAAATAAGCAACGAATTCTACAGATCTGAGCAACATGTTTTATATCTATCATTATCACTAATTGATGCATTATTTAGACATCTAACACGTTGCAAAAGCGGCACATTTTCCATTTTCATTTGCCCAACTAGAGCACATGAATGAAACTTCAATGAGTTTTTCGAGTCACACCACGCAGATTGGTGATCTGCTATCGATTTTACCTTTTTCGGAAAAAAAGTGTTGCCGTAGATAGATCTGTCCGAAGATGCACCTGAATCAATTCACGGATGGGATAACCGTGCTAGTTGGCTTGGTTCCCGGCATGATTAGATAAACAAGTCGAAGTGCTTGACATTCTTAAAGAAACATGTACTCTTCTTTAGAGTAATTACGTAAACAGTGGTGCCTATACTATTCATAAAGCGTGGTAACGGAATCAATGTCTATTGCATTCCAAGTGTTATAATTCAACACGCTTGTTATATAAGCATTTTAGCGTTATGTGCGCGCATTCGTGCTATTACCACAAACACACGTGTTGTTTTTTTTCAAGTCAATCCGTTCAAAGGCAAGAACTTTGATGAGTGTATCCGGTACCAATTTGACGTACTCTAGTGCATGGATGACAGGATAGATTGGTGTCTGCATAGAATATCATTCGGTCTGCAATGGCGATACGAGTACGCGCCCCGTACTGCCAGCGTGACTTTCTTTCTAAGATACACTGGTACAAGTTTGGAATTACTACCCGATAGTAGAACATAAGACCTGAGAACTTCGCTACTTATGTCGTTTGATTTCGTCAGAATCGTCGTAATCTCAAAGGAATCCTTCAATTTACACGTGAGTTGAACTTGATAATACAGCTGAGTTCCTTCGTGGAAATGTTGGTGCTGAGAAAAAAGTTGCGTGAATGTCTTTGCCGAGGTCGCGGTGGTGGTGGTGTTGCTATTCCTTTAGTACGTACGTCTACAGTGCAAACAATACATAAGGATGATTCAGAGTTCGAAATGGTTAAGTACGAGTTTGTATGCACCACATATCAATAGAAAACTGATGAAACGGACTTTCAATAGTTGGTTTGAAAACGAATGGGACTTTTTCATTTTGTTGCTAGAAACATAGAATGGTAGCTGACGCACCGAATGTTTGAAGGACCAAATAGATGATCATGTTTATGTCTTATGTATTTTTACACTGCATTATGTACTTATATTATAATTACGCAATAACATAGCCATATATTTATACCTTTATCTCGAGTGTTATATTAAGACATCGCACAAATTTCAATAGATCCCTTCAATATTATTTGAGCCAACATGTCATGTGGTCTGGTAAATGGGCTCTTCTGCAGCCCGATACACATGTTTTGATCTTACAGTCTTGTCAGTCGGGCAGAACCCGTCGTTTTCAATCTTTTTCAGCCAATTCTCTGTGGGTGCCCCAGTCCTCACACTAAGACGTATCGAAGACGAACGTTTTACACTGTAAATCAAGTGAAAAATAACTTCATTCTGACTTTTTTCGACTTTTTCACTTGACTTACAGTGTAAAACGTTGGTCTTCGATACCTCTTAGTGTGGAGACGGGGGCACACACAGAGGATTGGCTAAAAATGATTTGAAGACGACGGGTTCTGCCCGACATACAAGACTGCAAGATCGAAACACGTGCACCGGGCTGTACGAGAGCCCATTTACCAGATCACATGACATGTTGGTCCAAATAATAATGAAAAGACATATATTTATAATCAAATATCAAAAAGGTGATAACACAATATCAGGTGCTATGACCATAATGTCTCCATCTCTGCTATAAAACAGGGTTCAGTGTGGGGGGTGTTGCTGTGATGAAGCGGGCAAAGCGTCCAGAACGTATGCAAGTCACTGACGGCGACCTCGAAAAGGCTTTAACCATTCTCACAGAACAAGTATTCATTTGTTGAACCGTCAAATATCCAAGCGATTACAATGTATAATACATAAATAACTTGAGCAATTTGTTTGTAAAACACTGCGCTTCACATGCATATGTGCACACTTTTTAATATGATTTTTGCAGTGAAATTGCATGATTTTGGCATTTTTCAATTATGCACTTTCTTGCAAACATTTAGGTATGCAAACTTGCTCATACGTGCTTCAAGATGGAGCTGTCTTGGAAACGAAATCGCTTGCTAATCATGCACAAATAGGGTAGGGGAAATTGCTAGTGAAGCGGCGCGCAAGAATAATGAACTATGACGATGTTAAAGTTGCAGAAAGAACGGCTAGGAAGTGGAACTTATCAAGGTCGATGGAGAATGTTTTGACTATCAGTTCTGTCTTTTGTTCGGATCAATAAATTGCCAAAATGATATTGAACATCAAAACAGCGCGAACTTCGTAGACAACGTATTATTAGCCTGGTGAAAAAGTAATTGGGGTTTATGCATTGTAGAAATGCCCCGTTTCATATGGGAATATACTCCTAAATAAACGTGAACATGTTATACATCATCTGACTGTGCATTTCTCACTTTATGTTTTTTTTTGTTAGTAACGCACTACCTGCTGTTTAATTCATATTTATTTTAGACTATAAGAAGGTTAATGTTTGGTGCACAAGTAATTGCAGTTTCAGACCGAGAGTTCAAAATGAATCGTAAAGCAACACAAACTACTCGTAGCATCAACAACATATTCAACTCAAAAGCAGCTAACGAATGTACACTGGATTGGTGGTTCAAGAAGTCTTGTAAAGGAAATAGATCTCAACAATGCATAAACCGCAATTTCTTATGTACCAACGTCACCAGAAATCGTTGGGAAAGCAGTCATTGAAGCTGATTTTTTGAGACTAAATGATATGTGCACGTAAATCTAACGTTGATCATCCTACCATTCTTGCCATTTGAAGCAAATTACAATAGTAATCGGAGATTTAGTACAGCTTAGAACCGTAATTACTTTTGCACCAACTCAATGCATACTCATGAGTTGATCTTGGCATCGAGTTGAATCATCTGGAGTAGAACACAGCTAAGCAGGCTCATTTGGAAGCGCGCTTTTATATAGGATAGTTGTTGATTTACTTTCATTCGATATTCGATATGATCTAATTTTTTGGCTTTAGTGCATCCTTCAGCAACAGTACTGATGTGGTCTATTCGTGGACCACTTTGAGTCATTATATATACCCAACAACATTCAATCTTTTCTGCAATACACAGCAGTGATGAATATAGACGCATACGGTAAGGTCAGCTTTGAGCTTTCTACTTTTGCCTTCATTATCCTAAACTAGCTATGGAAATTTCTTAATTTATCGATGACTTTCGTTTTGTGGCATTCAAACGGTGTTCCTATTGAGTGTCTTTTTGTTTTCGATTTATAAAAGAAAGACGCTGAGATGTTTTGTTTGTCACCTATCTGTCAAACGATGTTGGTGCCAGACGTAGTTGATGATGAAGCCATCCTCTAGAAAAAGAAGTCGCTACAGCATTAGTCAGTTGGTCAGCGCGCTGTACGAAGTTCTATTATTTTCGTTCAAAACAGCTCTAGTGATAATTGAGTAAGACGGAGAAGAAAAGAGTGATGGATGAGGCGAATTCGCAAACATATTTATAACATGTATTTTCAAATTTATGAGTGAACGTGCATTGTGATACACGCATTAAACACCTAATTTACATTCTCTTTCACTTCAATTTAACGCCAGCCAAACCCTCCAATCTTCTTTGCTCTCTAAAAATATATTCGATCTACTTGAAACAGCTCTTTCTGCTTGACAGAGACTAGAGGCTACCTGTTTTGAATTTTGGGAGAGTTCTACCAGAGTTATTCAAAAATTTTCAGAAGGTCGAATTCGACCAATGGCGATTACGAAAAAGGGAAAGTCTTTAAGTGGCGGTCAAATGCATAAGCGTTCAATGACTTTGGAGATGCAAGCTGGACAATGAGTCAAATAAAAGGTTTTAAATGCAAACTATACATTCAAAAAAGTATAAATAACTACGATGAACTTGTATTTTTGTTTCGAGGAGAACTGAATGGATTAGTACTAGCTATCAAACATTTTCTTACGCCTAATGTTGACTATAATAGAAGTAAAAGAAATGATTTCACTGAGAATCTTGTGCAGTTAGTTGCCCTTTTGTTTATTTGAAAATATAAATATCATGATTAACAGAAAAGTAGAATCAAATGATGTATCTACATAAATACGTGATATGTATGCATGTAATAGATTTATATTCTACAGAGTTTTTATTTTATCGCTCTTATAACAATGCTATCATGTTGTAATCATATATTTAAGGAAAAGAGTGCTGGCGGAGCGATGGCCTCAGCACTGAGCTTGTAGCGCGTGCTCTCCGGTATGGTTGAAACAGGGGGTCAACTTCCGCTTGGGGTCGGAACTTTTACATTTCACTCAGCATGCGGAAATTTCAGATATCTTTTGAAACAATGGTTAGTAAAATTAGAGTGCGTTCAACTTATGAAGGCAAACATAACGATATGGGTGGAGGGGAAATGTTACGACGGGATTGTGAAACTACAGATTTATTTGCGATAAAACTTCCATTTTCAATGATTGGGACGAATGTATCGTATTTATTAGCTACAAGTATAGACATTAATAATAATAACGATAATAGTAATTGTATTAAAACAATGGTAATAATATAAACTAGAGTCAAAGGTGCAAAATTGTTAGCGAAGATCGTGGCATCTCATGAGAACATTTTGATTAGTCATCAAAACCAATAGATAGTCTCGCGCTATTTCTGTACCAAAATAATTATGAATATACAAACGGTCGCTCGAACACGACATTTTGTGAAAAAAGTGGACAAAACGAGTGACAACTATAAAAAAGGTGGACAAAACGAGTGAGGTCAAAAACTGGCCATTACTTGTCCTTGAGAGATTCGAACTAGCCTGAATGAATATTAATTTGTAAAATCCGCAGCTTTACTTGATGAGACCCTCCACGAGCGAGTTCTTTAGAGAAAAGGAGAGAGAAGAGAGAAGATAGAGGAGAGAAGAGAGAAGAGAGAGGGAGAAGGAGAGAGAGAAAGTTCTAGCGTAAATTTGAGAAACAGTCCTGTGAAATTTACTCGGTAGCGTGGTTAGTCAGAAGGACAATATATCAAATGTCCTCATGATGATTCAGCGATTTCCGGGAAGTGTTTTCAGCGATAAGAAGGTCAGACATTGATTTGTCTTGATTTGTTTCTACTATAATAGCAATATCAAAACTAAGTAAGCAAATATGTGGAATATATTCAAATCATGGCAAGTGAAAAGCTGATTTGTGTCCCTATAAGGCAAAATTCAAGAGAAAATCATGAGTGGGATCATGTTAGGAAATATAAAAAACAATTTAGATAAAATTTGAACGCAGATATGAACCTATGTACGGATAGTGTATCGTATTTTTTCATCATAGACTAACTCAGCCGTGCTAGGAAAGCTTCTATTCGTCTATTCTTCTTCTATTCTTTCTACTCGTCTGCGTTGAGAGCGAGAGCGGCTCACTAAGATCCCGTATTCAGAAAACACGAAAGTAGTGTCACAACTTATAATGCTTTCTTTTAGTGTTTTTAGATATAAGATAGTCATAGGCGGTCCAACCGGCCTGAATTTGCCCTTGGCTGGTCTTCCCGACGTAATGTTGTACTTATTTCCAGTTTGGGAGACTAATGGATCCTACACCTAACCATAACACATAATGGCTGTGAGGTAATCAACCTACCAATTCAAAGAATAATTCTAAGCATATGCTTTCTCACAACGATTACTTATTTATTCACTCAAAGAACTATCTGGTATTTAGAAGGAAGAAAAGCTGTATACGAATTCCGGCAAAATACATCATACCGTTCGTTTCGAGTGCTTTCGAGGGCACGCTCAAATTTCAATATGTCTGAATATTTTCTAAAGAGCACATGATATGTTGGTTCAAAAAGTAATTACAGGCATGTTGAAATTTGAGCGTGATCTTGAGAAAACACTCGAAGCGAGCGGCATGATATTTTATAAATATCAGTCAAGAGCAGTCGAGTGTACAATACTGCCGATCTAGTGATTTATTTCACTTGACGGCACGTGTAAAGTGTGCGTAGTCGCCTACTCTGTATAGGTGGATAGGGACCCCCCAAAGGATTTGATTAAGACGAAGGGGACTGCCCAACTGAAGAGGCTGTCAGGGCCGAAACACGTGTACTGGGTCCTACAAGTTGCCCATGAAAGACCACATGACATGTTGACTCAAACAATAATCATCAGGTAAATACGTTTATATTTGAATTAGCAAAGCTCAAAAGATCATCAAAGTGTTCAAGAGTTAGAGCGATATGACTGACCAGGTGGGAGGCAATCGATTTCTAAGTTTTTCACTGACTAAGAAACGGAATGATTTGTTTTTTGTCAGTTCGTATCACCTCACTTGTTCCCTAGTTTTTACGTTGGTTTTCTTTCGCCTACCATCAAACTAGTTCCTATGTCTTTTTTTGTTGATACCAATATATGAAAATCAACTAGAGCTGATAAGCTTGTTAGTTGGTTTCGTAATTGGAGATTGTCAGAAAAGAAAAACCTAGCAACATAAGTAAACAGGGCAGTCAATAAGTTTAGACATCTGTAGTAAATTGTCCGTAATCCAAACACAACTAATAAGTGGTAAGCTCAAATACTTTAGCGTAGGAGTCTACTTGATGGATACATTGGAAGCAAATACCGGTATGTAAAAGTGTACTGATCATTTCATGGAACAGCACGAGTTATTCTGTGATCGTTACTGCATTGTTGCCTAGAGGTTGCTCGAATACTCAAGGAAAACAAAGAATGTAGACTCCCGACAATTTGAAAGATTATTACGAATTTTGGAAAATGACTTACTAATGCTCTTCAAGGAATACTATTTTGCGTTTATAAGTTTCAACAAAGGGAATATAGAGCACTTGAACACTAGTGCTGATGGAGCTTAGCTCTGTCAATAATGAGCTAGAATGATGAATTCTCGGAAATGCGGAAAAGAACCTTCGTAATTATTTCTAAGGAATAAGTCTGAGAGACCAAATTCAAGATTCTTTAAGCGATTAGTCATCGAGTGAATCAAGCGAGTGAAGTGAAGTGACAAATGAAGCTATTCGTCAGAGGTGTGTCTCATGCCACAAGTTTCCGCTGGCTTTCGGCTGAATTGAATGCTGGACACATCTTCCTTATGCGCGACTTCATATCATGTTCTCATGCGAATATGATTGACGTACGTCATACGGAAAATGTAAACCGACCAAATAGGGGGGGGGGGGGGTAACAAGTTAGATTTCAGAGTAACTAAGGATATTAGAAAGGTCGCATTCCGTCAGTTTGTGATCAGCCAAGAATGAGTTATATAGCCCGACGACCAGTTATTGCGAAATTCTTGATAAACTTCGTAGAAACGAAATCCTAATGCAGTTTGACATCGATTTACCCATTACGGATGCGCCATGTTTTCCACGTTCAATTCCACTAAGTCGCTAAGGTGATTTAATGCATATCTGGTTTATGAAATGGTTTGCGGAACATGTTGATGCGTCAACACATTACCTGCATTCACTTGACAAGTCTGCCATAGACTGTCGACACCGAAGAGATGAAAGGAAGCTTGGTTTCACTGGTGAAGAAGTTGAACCAGTGACCATATATAAACTAGAGAGTACCTCTTACCACAGCGTTAGGATGCCTGTCTATACACATTACTGTGGTAAAAATCAGACCGCAAGCAAATTGTTCCTGAATTTGTGATTTACAATAAGGAAATTGCATTCTTATAGCAATTAGTGCATGAGAGAGAAAATGATGACTGAAAGAAATTTGGAGTAGAGAAGTTGTCACTCTTCTTTGATGGTATGAAATGAGGCAAGTAAAGCCACATCATTAGCAACTGCTAATGGAAGTGTTGTTGGCTGAGGAATTAGTCGAACAGATCGTATCGAATAAGTAAACGAAGCAGCAGCTGGTAAACATCATTTGGCTCATCAAATAGGGTTAGCAGGGCAATAACATTGGTCAGTACATAAGTCGACAACAGCTAGAGTTAAATCAAGCCACAAAAGCTCACTAGAATGCGCTCTCGAAGAGATTACTTTTTACTGTGCCGTTGGAACAAAGATGTTTCATGACTAGGATCGATCATCATTGGTCAGATCTTAGTAGAGATCAAACAATCGATTTTTCCATTTGATTTTCTCATTTATGTCGGATATCGTCAAGTAACAATAGTTTCTATATCAAAGTTTTCTCTTCATTGAATGCACAAAGATGAATAAATGAATAAGTGATGAGGTGAGGAAACGAGAACGTGGTTCAATGTGAAGCCGAACTTGTTTACTTCGGCCACAAAATCCCTGGTGAATCAGATGTGTCCGTTTTCAACACACTTGCGACCAAATCTAATTCCCGTTTTCTTGCAGAGTATTCAACGCTTGATTTTCTTTGTCTGTGTTCAGTGTGGCACTTATGAATGTCAATACGGCGAACTCTACAAGATTTTGCCAAGCCTCGTCCCCCTAATCGCGGTTTCCGTCATATGAATAGGTTTTTCTCTATGCCTTTCTTATTCGATGTATGCTCCACGTTCCTTTATACACTATTACATGTTTTTAGACGTGTACGACTCTTATGTATGTAGAAATTACATTCGACCTCTATGCGATCATTCTAGCACCCCCATTTAATGAAGTCCTGTAAGTTAAGCAAGGATGTTTGCAATGTTCACGTTTCAATTTTGACAGTTTCTCTCATTTCAAACAATCCCTCAAAGTCATCATAGAGATTCAAAAAAAAAAACTATTAGCTATCAAAAATGATGCTGCCTTTTGCACGCGAGCGCATATCTGCGTTTCTTCGCTTGCCATATTCTCTACTCTGCAGCGAAAAAGTGAAAAAAATGAAGTTAGAAATTCTGTCACGCGCAACAGCATCTGCGTGCACTAAAGCGTCGAATGACTACAAAAAGCATAGGAAAAAGTTCTCTACAGCAAGATAGGAGGCGAAAAGAAAATAACACCTATAGGTGTATATCGACCACTCCCTCAATTCCATAATGACACATGTACTCGTTAGTCGTCGCGAGAATGTTCAGGGTAGATCGAGCCACATTAAATTATATAAGGGTATCACCTGTATCACCTGTCGTCTCGTTGATCGTCGAGTGACTCGAGCGGGCACCAGCAACACTTCCATTTTTCCCTATCGCGTGCAAGAGTAGCTCAGTGGGTCCCCTCTGCTGCAGAAATTCGTTGAGCATCATATCTTTCTCCTCGTCTTTTCGTGAAGATGTCGGACCATCGGGTCCTTGGTCTTCTTGTACAACGCTTGATATCCCGAGAAATTCAGTCGGTAACTGCTCTCGTCCATCGGTTGCCTTTGAAGCGCATCACGTATCCAACCTACCTTATTTTCGATATCCTGGCGTGTAGAACGACGTCTCTGATTGTCGATCGTTGACGTAGGTCGGAACTTCGCATCCTTTCTCTCATTTGCGAAATATGGGATACTCCTAGCATCGATCTTTCGACTGCGCATCCAATAACGCCAAGTGATCCTCCATCCTGCTTAGGTAGCGACCAGGTTTCTGCTGCATACGTTAGGACAGGGATAATCGTCGAGTCGAAAAGGTGGGCCCGGAGTCGGATGTTCTGTGTCCTCTTCACTACATCTTTGATGCTCTCAAACGTTCTCAAGCTACTCGTTTCCTCCTGATCAATTCTGGAGCTAAGGCGTTCATCATGTTGATTTCACGACCTAGGTAGACGTAAATGGAGCATTCGGAGATTCGTCGTTCCGTTGAGCATGAATGGGGCATTCAAAACCCATCCGTTCCTCACGAACATCGTTTTCGTTAGATTTAGTTGAAGGCCAATCTTTCTACCGCGTTGTCGAAATCGGTCAACATTCATTCCGCTTGGCTGATCATTTGCGTTATGAGGACGAAATCATCATCAAAGCGAAGATGGTTTAATTGTCGACCGTTAATTTTTACTCCCATATCGTCCCATTCTAATGTTCGCATGACATTTTGGAGGGTGGCAGTGAATAATTTTGGCGAAATTGTAACGCCTTGTCGAACCCCTCTCCTTACGTCAATGGTAATATTGTTGTAGAATGGTGTTATTTTGGTATAATACAAGGATATATTACGAGTAAATAGTGCACTGGTTAATAATACCCTCTAATAAAAATAGGATTATTGGATTGCTCGCGAGCCATCAGGAAATTACTCTATCCATCCCTTCATGGTCAGCTAATTGGAATTAATTATTGTAGGAGGACAAAAATACACTGTCTCAACACCTCGGCGAACCATTTGAGTCGTTCTGTAGCAGAGATGCATTCATTCACTTCTATGATGCAACGGACAGAGTCGAATACATAGCACAGAAATGAAAGAAAAGTTCAACGGCGATCATCTCGCCCATAACCTTTTAAATCAACGTGAGAATACATGTATTTTAGCATCACGAAATTCGTTAACAAATAACTAGAAAAACGAAAGCCAAACAAGAAACAACGTTGTATAGGCTCAGCAAGTGCCAAAGAAAGTCTCATTCAAATAGTGCGACTTCTCAAAAGGTGCATGACATCTTAGAAAATAATAATAGAACTTTGTGTGACATAAATGAGTCGAACCATTATAAATTGACAAACAGCATTGTCTTCACGTCTTTTAACTCTTGCTAAATAGATTTTTAGTCTTAAGGCTTTATAAAACGAGAAATGTTGATCTTTATCAAAATTGTTTGATTGAAAGATGAAATCATTCCAAATGAAAATTCTTACTCGTCGCTTCGAATTATTAAGGTTTTTTCAGTTGGAATTTTTTTTTTTTGAATGTAAATAATCAGAGAGATGAGGGCGAAGTACCGCAGCGGTAAGTGATGCAGTGTATCAGGAAGCAAAATGACAAACAAAGTGCTCTTTCGATCCCTTCCCACCACTCTCTTGTCGTCCTACTGAACGCCTAGGAACGTCTTAGCTCGACTAACTCAGAGAATAGTCACCTCGACCATCATGCTACGACGTTCATAGAGAAGGTGGAATCTTCTAACAGCAACCAAAGCAAAATGTGAAGTACTCGAAACCCCACAGACTTTTTTTGTGGCCTTCACGAGGTTTGATATTGCATCTTAGTGATATACGTACGTTTCGACGATTTCGGCCGTCTCATCAGTATCACACGCTCCATACTAAAAGTACCAGAGGAGGAGACGGTACAGTGCTAGTCGAGTGAAATATCATGTGTTGCACCGTCTTTTTTTCAATCAAACTTTCGCTGATGTTATCCTGTAAATATAGCCTTTGATTCATACGATACTTAAAAATCTCAAGAACTTCAATATAGTTCATTCCACAGACCACCGCCTTTCCTTCTGCTACTCTTACTATGGGGCGTGCGATGCTGATGAGCTTGTTGCAATCGTCGAAGCGTGCGCATTGATAAGTGCAGTACCAACCCTCGTAAAAGGCTGAATCGAAAATCTGTGAAAACATATATATTTCGGAGTTCTCGAAGTTTTAAAAACTAGGTCGAATGGAAGGCTATTTGAAAACCTTTATGGATATTGGGAGAATGCGCACAATGGATGTGATAGCAGGCCGTAAAAAGTACAACAAATAATAAAATATAACCACATGGCAGGTAGTGATTCGTTGAGGAGGTGAGTGAGCTATCATTTGTTACAAAGTTATTAAAAAGATCAGGTAAAATATAAAGGGTACGTGTAATCAGATTGCTTAGTGACGAGCTGACAGCTAGCTGACATTCACGAAAGTTGAAAAGAAAAAAAAACTGAAAGGAAGGACGAACAACTGCTTAACATTACGGCGGCCATTGGCCATATTACAGTTCTTGTTTCGCCTATAGACTTCACTTCTTGCTAGTATAGTACGAAAAACTGCTGCAGACGATTTACACTGAAGTGTGGCCATCTCATTCTTGGAAATGAAAGTACGGAAAAGTGCAGAACGAAGAATTACACTGTGTAGTTTTTACGAAAGCTTGCCGTTACGGATAAGACGATTGAGATAAGTGAGAAGTTCTTCATAAATAAAAGAAGAAGATGAACGAAGAAGGGATAAAGCCCTAGGTGTCAGTCAGTTCCCGAGAGAACTGCCATGCATTTAACCTCAATAAGCATCGTTTGTGGTTATTCAATATATATCTGACCTTTATAATGATTGGCGGTAGTTCACCGATGTATAAAGTCGATGCTTCTGTCTGTCCAGATATGTCTGGTGCCAATTCGCCGACTCCGCGGGGAAACGAGGGGATGGTAAACGTTGGGTGCGGCATCGCTCTGCCGACCATGTATGCGCGCACGGCACTGTTAATCACTGCGCCATACGTGCTCGAAAGGTATGGAGATATCCACAGATAAAACTCAAAGAGGTGACGAGTGCTCGTTTTAGATTGCAGTTACTGGAAGTGTGACAACATAGTGACCGCTCATAAGAGACTAAAATGCTACTTCACAGATGCTTCCATTTCCATTAATGACTAATTTATTGAATCAATTGATTGTTATCCTTCTACATGTTTTCGATTTCTTCAATCATATGTAACTAATCCATTCGTTCTCATTTTATTTTGCATACGAAAAGTCGGCAAGGTGAACGAGTCATGGGTTTGACGGGAGAGTAGAGGATGGTAGTTGTTTAATGTCCAAGTATCGTACGAAATTGAGATTTGTGCATCCAAAATGATTAGTCGTTTTCATTGGTTATGAGATACTTTGGAGAAGGGGGTCAAGAGGGGCTTACATAGGCAGGCAACGTTCTATGGAAAATCTACAGGAATTTACATTTCACATTTCTTGTAGCAGAGTTATGATGCTACAATTATAGATTGAAGGTTGTTGAGTGATATGCAAAGTTTTCAACCTTACGCAGGTGTTAAATCTGCGTTCCTCCCACACTTCGCGCGTATGCCAATACCACGGAGGGTCACCACTGTTGTCACTCTTTCTTCGATATAAGGCATCCCAGCTCTCAACAACCAACTGTTAAGAGGGTTGGTGTGGTTAGTGCGTATTAGCATGTAGTTAACCTATTGCAAAGATTTTAGTGGACTGTATATATATATATATATATATATATATATATAACATATATATGTATATATATATATATATATATATATATATACATATATATGTTATATATATATATATATATATATATATATATACAGTCCACTAAAATCTTTGCAATAGGTTAACTACATGCTAATACGCACTAACCACACCAACCCTCTTAACAGTTGGTTGTTGAGAGCTGGGATGCCTTATATCGAAGAAAGAGTGACAACAGTGGTGACCCTCCGTGGTATTGGCATACGCGCGAAGTGTGGGAGGAACGCAGATTTAACACCTGCGTAAGGTTGAAAACTTTGCATATCACTCAACAACCTTCAATCTATAATTGTAGCATCATAACTCTGCTACAAGAAATGTGAAATGTAAATTCCTGTAGATTTTCCATAGAACGTTGCCTGCCTATGTAAGCCCCTCTTGACCCCCTTCTCCAAAGTATCTCATAACCAATGAAAACGACTAATCATTTTGGATGCACAAATCTCAATTTCGTACGATACTTGGACATTAAACAACTACCATCCTCTACTCTCCCGTCAAACCCATGACTCGTTCACCTTGCCGACTTTTCGTATGCAAAATAAAATGAGAACGAATGGATTAGTTACATATGATTGAAGAAATCGAAAACATGTAGAAGGATAACAATCAATTGATTCAATAAATTAGTCATTAATGGAAATGGAAGCATCTGTGAAGTAGCATTTTAGTCTCTTATGAGCGGTCACTATGTTGTCACACTTCCAGTAACTGCAATCTAAAACGAGCACTCGTCACCTCTTTGAGTTTTATCTGTGGATATCTCCATACCTTTCGAGCACGTATGGCGCAGTGATTAACAGTGCCGTGCGCGCATACATGGTCGGCAGAGCGATGCCGCACCCAACGTTTACCATCCCCTCGTTTCCCCGCGGAGTCGGCGAATTGGCACCAGACATATCTGGACAGACAGAAGCATCGACTTTATACATCGGTGAACTACCGCCAATCATTATAAAGGTCAGATATATATTGAATAACCACAAACGATGCTTATTGAGGTTAAATGCATGGCAGTTCTCTCGGGAACTGACTGACACCTAGGGCTTTATCCCTTCTTCGTTCATCTTCTTCTTTTATTTATGAAGAACTTCTCACTTATCTCAATCGTCTTATCCGTAACGGCAAGCTTTCGTAAAAACTACACAGTGTAATTCTTCGTTCTGCACTTTTCCGTACTTTCATTTCCAAGAATGAGATGGCCACACTTCAGTGTAAATCGTCTGCAGCAGTTTTTCGTACTATACTAGCAAGAAGTGAAGTCTATAGGCGAAACAAGAACTGTAATATGGCCAATGGCCGCCGTAATGTTAAGCAGTTGTTCGTCCTTCCTTTCAGTTTTTTTTTCTTTTCAACTTTCGTGAATGTCAGCTAGCTGTCAGCTCGTCACTAAGCAATCTGATTACACGTACCCTTTATATTTTACCTGATCTTTTTAATAACTTTGTAACAAATGATAGCTCACTCACCTCCTCAACGAATCACTACCTGCCATGTGGTTATATTTTATTATTTGTTGTACTTTTTACGGCCTGCTATCACATCCATTGTGCGCATTCTCCCAATATCCATAAAGGTTTTCAAATAGCCTTCCATTCGACCTAGTTTTTAAAACTTCGAGAACTCCGAAATATATATGTTTTCACAGATTTTCGATTCAGCCTTTTACGAGGGTTGGTACTGCACTTATCAATGCGCACGCTTCGACGATTGCAACAAGCTCATCAGCATCGCACGCCCCATAGTAAGAGTAGCAGAAGGAAAGGCGGTGGTCTGTGGAATGAACTATATTGAAGTTCTTGAGATTTTTAAGTATCGTATGAATCAAAGGCTATATTTACAGGATAACATCAGCGAAAGTTTGATTGAAAAAAAGACGGTGCAACACATGATATTTCACTCGACTAGCACTGTACCGTCTCCTCCTCTGGTACTTTTAGTATGGAGCGTGTGATACTGATGAGACGGCCGAAATCGTCGAAACGTACGTATATCACTAAGATGCAATATCAAACCTCGTGAAGGCCACAAAAAAAGTCTGTGGGGTTTCGAGTACTTCACATTTTGCTTTGGTTGCTGTTAGAAGATTCCACCTTCTCTATGAACGTCGTAGCATGATGGTCGAGGTGACTATTCTCTGAGTTAGTCGAGCTAAGACGTTCCTAGGCGTTCAGTAGGACGACAAGAGAGTGGTGGGAAGGGATCGAAAGAGCACTTTGTTTGTCATTTTGCTTCCTGATACACTGCATCACTTACCGCTGCGGTACTTCGCCCTCATCTCTCTGATTATTTACATTCAAAAAAAAAAAATTCCAACTGAAAAAACCTTAATAATTCGAAGCGACGAGTAAGAATTTTCATTTGGAATGATTTCATCTTTCAATCAAACAATTTTGATAAAGATCAACATTTCTCGTTTTATAAAGCCTTAAGACTAAAAATCTATTTAGCAAGAGTTAAAAGACGTGAAGACAATGCTGTTTGTCAATTTATAATGGTTCGACTCATTTATGTCACACAAAGTTCTATTATTATTTTCTAAGATGTCATGCACCTTTTGAGAAGTCGCACTATTTGAATGAGACTTTCTTTGGCACTTGCTGAGCCTATACAACGTTGTTTCTTGTTTGGCTTTCGTTTTTCTAGTTATTTGTTAACGAATTTCGTGATGCTAAAATACATGTATTCTCACGTTGATTTAAAAGGTTATGGGCGAGATGATCGCCGTTGAACTTTTCTTTCATTTCTGTGCTATGTATTCGACTCTGTCCGTTGCATCATAGAAGTGAATGAATGCATCTCTGCTACAGAACGACTCAAATGGTTCGCCGAGGTGTTGAGACAGTGTATTTTTGTCCTCCTACAATAATTAATTCCAATTAGCTGACCATGAAGGGATGGATAGAGTAATTTCCTGATGGCTCGCGAGCAATCCAATAATCCTATTTTTATTAGAGGGTATTATTAACCAGTGCACTATTTACTCGTAATATATCCTTGTATTATACCAAAATAACACCATTCTACAACAATATTACCATTGACGTAAGGAGAGGGGTTCGACAAGGCGTTACAATTTCGCCAAAATTATTCACTGCCACCCTCCAAAATGTCATGCGAACATTAGAATGGGACGATATGGGAGTAAAAATTAACGGTCGACAATTAAACCATCTTCGCTTTGATGATGATTTCGTCCTCATAACGCAAATGATCAGCCAAGCGGAATGAATGTTGACCGATTTCGACAACGCGGTAGAAAGATTGGCCTTCAACTAAATCTAACGAAAACGATGTTCGTGAGGAACGGATGGGTTTTGAATGCCCCATTCATGCTCAACGGAACGACAATCTCCGAATGCTCCATTTACGTCTACCTAGGTCGTGAAATCAACATGATGAACGCCTTAGCTCCAGAATTGATCAGGAGGAAACGAGTAGCTTGAGAACGTTTGAGAGCATCAAAGATGTAGTGAAGAGGACACAGAACATCCGACTCCGGGCCCACCTTTTCGACTCGACGATTATCCCTGTCCTAACGTATGCAGCAGAAACCTGGTCGCTACCTAAGCAGGATGGAGGATCACTTGGCGTTATTGGATGCGCAGTCGAAAGATCGATGCTAGGAGTATCCCATATTTCGCAAATGAGAGAAAGGATGCGAAGTTCCGACCTACGTCAACGATCGACAATCAGAGACGTCGTTCTACACGCCAGGATATCGAAAATAAGGTAGGTTGGATACGTGATGCGCTTCAAAGGCAACCGATGGACGAGAGCAGTTACCGACTGAATTTCTCGGGATATCAAGCGTTGTACAAGAAGACCAAGGACCCGATGGTCCGACATCTTCACGAAAAGACGAGGAGAAAGATATGATGCTCAACGAATTTCTGCAGCAGAGGGGACCCACTGAGCTACTCTTGCACGCGATAGGGAAAAATGGAAGTGTTGCTGGTGCCCGCTCGAGTCACTCGACGATCAACGAGACGACAGGTGATACAGGTGATACCCTTATATAATTTAATGTGGCTCGATCTACCCTGAACATTCTCGCGACGACTAACGAGTACATGTGTCATTATGGAATTGAGGGAGTGGTCGATATACACCTATAGGTGTTATTTTCTTTTCGCCTCCTATCTTGCTGTAGAGAACTTTTTCCTATGCTTTTTGTAGTCATTCGACGCTTTAGTGCACGCAGATGCTGTTGCGCGTGACAGAATTTCTAACTTCATTTTTTTCACTTTTTCGCTGCAGAGTAGAGAATATGGCAAGCGAAGAAACGCAGATATGCGCTCGCGTGCAAAAGGCAGCATCATTTTTGATAGCTAATAGTTTTTTTTTTTGAATCTCTATGATGACTTTGAGGGATTGTTTGAAATGAGAGAAACTGTCAAAATTGAAACGTGAACATTGCAAACATCCTTGCTTAACTTACAGGACTTCATTAAATGGGGGTGCTAGAATGATCGCATAGAGGTCGAATGTAATTTCTACATACATAAGAGTCGTACACGTCTAAAAACATGTAATAGTGTATAAAGGAACGTGGAGCATACATCGAATAAGAAAGGCATAGAGAAAAACCTATTCATATGACGGAAACCGCGATTAGGGGGACGAGGCTTGGCAAAATCTTGTAGAGTTCGCCGTATTGACATTCATAAGTGCCACACTGAACACAGACAAAGAAAATCAAGCGTTGAATACTCTGCAAGAAAACGGGAATTAGATTTGGTCGCAAGTGTGTTGAAAACGGACACATCTGATTCACCAGGGATTTTGTGGCCGAAGTAAACAAGTTCGGCTTCACATTGAACCACGTTCTCGTTTCCTCACCTCATCACTTATTCATTTATTCATCTTTGTGCATTCAATGAAGAGAAAACTTTGATATAGAAACTATTGTTACTTGACGATATCCGACATAAATGAGAAAATCAAATGGAAAAATCGATTGTTTGATCTCTACTAAGATCTGACCAATGATGATCGATCCTAGTCATGAAACATCTTTGTTCCAACGGCACAGTAAAAAGTAATCTCTTCGAGAGCGCATTCTAGTGAGCTTTTGTGGCTTGATTTAACTCTAGCTGTTGTCGACTTATGTACTGACCAATGTTATTGCCCTGCTAACCCTATTTGATGAGCCAAATGATGTTTACCAGCTGCTGCTTCGTTTTACTTATTCGATACGATCTGTTCGACTAATTCCTCAGCCAACAACACTTCCATTAGCAGTTGCTAATGATGTGGCTTTACTTGCCTCATTTCATACCATCAAAGAAGAGTGACAACTTCTCTACTCCAAATTTCTTTCAGTCATCATTTTCTCTCTCATGCACTAATTGCTATAAGAATGCAATTTCCTTATTGTAAATCACAAATTCAGGAACAATTTGCTTGCGGTCTGATTTTTACCACAGTAATGTGTATAGACAGGCATCCTAACGCTGTGGTAAGAGGTACTCTCTAGTTTATATATGGTCACTGGTTCAACTTCTTCACCAGTGAAACCAAGCTTCCTTTCATCTCTTCGGTTGTCGACAGTCTATGGCAGACTTGTCAAGTGAATGCAGGTAATGTGTTGACGCATCAACATGTTCCGCAAACCATTTCATAAACCAGATATGCATTAAATCACCTTAGCGACTTAGTGGAATTGAACGTGGAAAACATGGCGCATCCGTAATGGGTAAATCGATGTCAAACTGCATTAGGATTTCGTTTCTACGAAGTTTATCAAGAATTTCGCAATAACTGGTCGTCGGGCTATATAACTCATTCTTGGCTGATCACAAACTGACGGAATGCGACCTTTCTAATATCCTTAGTTACTCTGAAATCTAACTTGTTACCCCCCCCCCCCCCTATTTGGTCGGTTTACATTTTCCGTATGACGTACGTCAATCATATTCGCATGAGAACATGATATGAAGTCGCGCATAAGGAAGATGTGTCCAGCATTCAATTCAGCCGAAAGCCAGCGGAAACTTGTGGCATGAGACACACCTCTGACGAATAGCTTCATTTGTCACTTCACTTCACTCGCTTGATTCACTCGATGACTAATCGCTTAAAGAATCTTGAATTTGGTCTCTCAGACTTATTCCTTAGAAATAATTACGAAGGTTCTTTTCCGCATTTCCGAGAATTCATCATTCTAGCTCATTATTGACAGAGCTAAGCTCCATCAGCACTAGTGTTCAAGTGCTCTATATTCCCTTTGTTGAAACTTATAAACGCAAAATAGTATTCCTTGAAGAGCATTAGTAAGTCATTTTCCAAAATTCGTAATAATCTTTCAAATTGTCGGGAGTCTACATTCTTTGTTTTCCTTGAGTATTCGAGCAACCTCTAGGCAACAATGCAGTAACGATCACAGAATAACTCGTGCTGTTCCATGAAATGATCAGTACACTTTTACATACCGGTATTTGCTTCCAATGTATCCATCAAGTAGACTCCTACGCTAAAGTATTTGAGCTTACCACTTATTAGTTGTGTTTGGATTACGGACAATTTACTACAGATGTCTAAACTTATTGACTGCCCTGTTTACTTATGTTGCTAGGTTTTTCTTTTCTGACAATCTCCAATTACGAAACCAACTAACAAGCTTATCAGCTCTAGTTGATTTTCATATATTGGTATCAACAAAAAAAGACATAGGAACTAGTTTGATGGTAGGCGAAAGAAAACCAACGTAAAAACTAGGGAACAAGTGAGGTGATACGAACTGACAAAAAACAAATCATTCCGTTTCTTAGTCAGTGAAAAACTTAGAAATCGATTGCCTCCCACCTGGTCAGTCATATCGCTCTAACTCTTGAACACTTTGATGATCTTTTGAGCTTTGCTAATTCAAATATAACGTATTTACCTGATGATTATTGTTTGAGTCAACATGTCATGTGGTCTTTCATGGGCAACTTGTAGGACCCAGTACACGTGTTTCGGCCCTGACAGCCTCTTCAGTTGGGCAGTCCCCTTCGTCTTAATCAAATCCTTTGGGGGGTCCCTATCCACCTATACAGAGTAGGCGACTACGCACACTTTACACGTGCCGTCAAGTGAAATAAATCACTAGATCGGCAGTATTGTACACTCGACTGCTCTTGACTGATATTTATAAAATATCATGCCGCTCGCTTCGAGTGTTTTCTCAAGATCACGCTCAAATTTCAACATGCCTGTAATTACTTTTTGAACCAACATATCATGTGCTCTTTAGAAAATATTCAGACATATTGAAATTTGAGCGTGCCCTCGAAAGCACTCGAAACGAACGGTATGATGTATTTTGCCGGAATTCGTATACAGCTTTTCTTCCTTCTAAATACCAGATAGTTCTTTGAGTGAATAAATAAGTAATCGTTGTGAGAAAGCATATGCTTAGAATTATTCTTTGAATTGGTAGGTTGATTACCTCACAGCCATTATGTGTTATGGTTAGGTGTAGGATCCATTAGTCTCCCAAACTGGAAATAAGTACAACATTACGTCGGGAAGACCAGCCAAGGGCAAATTCAGGCCGGTTGGACCGCCTATGACTATCTTATATCTAAAAACACTAAAAGAAAGCATTATAAGTTGTGACACTACTTTCGTGTTTTCTGAATACGGGATCTTAGTGAGCCGCTCTCGCTCTCAACGCAGACGAGTAGAAAGAATAGAAGAAGAATAGACGAATAGAAGCTTTCCTAGCACGGCTGAGTTAGTCTATGATGAAAAAATACGATACACTATCCGTACATAGGTTCATATCTGCGTTCAAATTTTATCTAAATTGTTTTTTATATTTCCTAACATGATCCCACTCATGATTTTCTCTTGAATTTTGCCTTATAGGGACACAAATCAGCTTTTCACTTGCCATGATTTGAATATATTCCACATATTTGCTTACTTAGTTTTGATATTGCTATTATAGTAGAAACAAATCAAGACAAATCAATGTCTGACCTTCTTATCGCTGAAAACACTTCCCGGAAATCGCTGAATCATCATGAGGACATTTGATATATTGTCCTTCTGACTAACCACGCTACCGAGTAAATTTCACAGGACTGTTTCTCAAATTTACGCTAGAACTTTCTCTCTCTCCTTCTCCCTCTCTCTTCTCTCTTCTCTCCTCTATCTTCTCTCTTCTCTCTCCTTTTCTCTAAAGAACTCGCTCGTGGAGGGTCTCATCAAGTAAAGCTGCGGATTTTACAAATTAATATTCATTCAGGCTAGTTCGAATCTCTCAAGGACAAGTAATGGCCAGTTTTTGACCTCACTCGTTTTGTCCACCTTTTTTATAGTTGTCACTCGTTTTGTCCACTTTTTTCACAAAATGTCGTGTTCGAGCGACCGTTTGTATATTCATAATTATTTTGGTACAGAAATAGCGCGAGACTATCTATTGGTTTTGATGACTAATCAAAATGTTCTCATGAGATGCCACGATCTTCGCTAACAATTTTGCACCTTTGACTCTAGTTTATATTATTACCATTGTTTTAATACAATTACTATTATCGTTATTATTATTAATGTCTATACTTGTAGCTAATAAATACGATACATTCGTCCCAATCATTGAAAATGGAAGTTTTATCGCAAATAAATCTGTAGTTTCACAATCCCGTCGTAACATTTCCCCTCCACCCATATCGTTATGTTTGCCTTCATAAGTTGAACGCACTCTAATTTTACTAACCATTGTTTCAAAAGATATCTGAAATTTCCGCATGCTGAGTGAAATGTAAAAGTTCCGACCCCAAGCGGAAGTTGACCCCCTGTTTCAACCATACCGGAGAGCACGCGCTACAAGCTCAGTGCTGAGGCCATCGCTCCGCCAGCACTCTTTTCCTTAAATATATGATTACAACATGATAGCATTGTTATAAGAGCGATAAAATAAAAACTCTGTAGAATATAAATCTATTACATGCATACATATCACGTATTTATGTAGATACATCATTTGATTCTACTTTTCTGTTAATCATGATATTTATATTTTCAAATAAACAAAAGGGCAACTAACTGCACAAGATTCTCAGTGAAATCATTTCTTTTACTTCTATTATAGTCAACATTAGGCGTAAGAAAATGTTTGATAGCTAGTACTAATCCATTCAGTTCTCCTCGAAACAAAAATACAAGTTCATCGTAGTTATTTATACTTTTTTGAATGTATAGTTTGCATTTAAAACCTTTTATTTGACTCATTGTCCAGCTTGCATCTCCAAAGTCATTGAACGCTTATGCATTTGACCGCCACTTAAAGACTTTCCCTTTTTCGTAATCGCCATTGGTCGAATTCGACCTTCTGAAAATTTTTGAATAACTCTGGTAGAACTCTCCCAAAATTCAAAACAGGTAGCCTCTAGTCTCTGTCAAGCAGAAAGAGCTGTTTCAAGTAGATCGAATATATTTTTAGAGAGCAAAGAAGATTGGAGGGTTTGGCTGGCGTTAAATTGAAGTGAAAGAGAATGTAAATTAGGTGTTTAATGCGTGTATCACAATGCACGTTCACTCATAAATTTGAAAATACATGTTATAAATATGTTTGCGAATTCGCCTCATCCATCACTCTTTTCTTCTCCGTCTTACTCAATTATCACTAGAGCTGTTTTGAACGAAAATAATAGAACTTCGTACAGCGCGCTGACCAACTGACTAATGCTGTAGCGACTTCTTTTTCTAGAGGATGGCTTCATCATCAACTACGTCTGGCACCAACATCGTTTGACAGATAGGTGACAAACAAAACATCTCAGCGTCTTTCTTTTATAAATCGAAAACAAAAAGACACTCAATAGGAACACCGTTTGAATGCCACAAAACGAAAGTCATCGATAAATTAAGAAATTTCCATAGCTAGTTTAGGATAATGAAGGCAAAAGTAGAAAGCTCAAAGCTGACCTTACCGTATGCGTCTATATTCATCACTGCTGTGTATTGCAGAAAAGATTGAATGTTGTTGGGTATATATAATGACTCAAAGTGGTCCACGAATAGACCACATCAGTACTGTTGCTGAAGGATGCACTAAAGCCAAAAAATTAGATCATATCGAATATCGAATGAAAGTAAATCAACAACTATCCTATATAAAAGCGCGCTTCCAAATGAGCCTGCTTAGCTGTGTTCTACTCCAGATGATTCAACTCGATGCCAAGATCAACTCATGAGTATGCATTGAGTTGGTGCAAAAGTAATTACGGTTCTAAGCTGTACTAAATCTCCGATTACTATTGTAATTTGCTTCAAATGGCAAGAATGGTAGGATGATCAACGTTAGATTTACGTGCACATATCATTTAGTCTCAAAAAATCAGCTTCAATGACTGCTTTCCCAACGATTTCTGGTGACGTTGGTACATAAGAAATTGCGGTTTATGCATTGTTGAGATCTATTTCCTTTACAAGACTTCTTGAACCACCAATCCAGTGTACATTCGTTAGCTGCTTTTGAGTTGAATATGTTGTTGATGCTACGAGTAGTTTGTGTTGCTTTACGATTCATTTTGAACTCTCGGTCTGAAACTGCAATTACTTGTGCACCAAACATTAACCTTCTTATAGTCTAAAATAAATATGAATTAAACAGCAGGTAGTGCGTTACTAACAAAAAAAAACATAAAGTGAGAAATGCACAGTCAGATGATGTATAACATGTTCACGTTTATTTAGGAGTATATTCCCATATGAAACGGGGCATTTCTACAATGCATAAACCCCAATTACTTTTTCACCAGGCTAATAATACGTTGTCTACGAAGTTCGCGCTGTTTTGATGTTCAATATCATTTTGGCAATTTATTGATCCGAACAAAAGACAGAACTGATAGTCAAAACATTCTCCATCGACCTTGATAAGTTCCACTTCCTAGCCGTTCTTTCTGCAACTTTAACATCGTCATAGTTCATTATTCTTGCGCGCCGCTTCACTAGCAATTTCCCCTACCCTATTTGTGCATGATTAGCAAGCGATTTCGTTTCCAAGAC
Source organism: Parelaphostrongylus tenuis (assembly GCA_019055375.1). Taxonomy (NCBI): domain Eukaryota; kingdom Metazoa; phylum Nematoda; class Chromadorea; order Rhabditida; family Metastrongylidae; genus Parelaphostrongylus; species Parelaphostrongylus tenuis. The sequence goes on from JAHQIW010007315.1 coordinate 27,711, forward strand.
AGCTCCATCTTGAAGCACGTATGAGCAAGTTTGCATACCTAAATGTTTGCAAGAAAGTGCATAATTGAAAAATGCCAAAATCATGCAATTTCACTGCAAAAATCATATTAAAAAGTGTGCACATATGCATGTGAAGCGCAGTGTTTTACAAACAAATTGCTCAAGTTATTTATGTATTATACATTGTAATCGCTTGGATATTTGACGGTTCAACAAATGAATACTTGTTCTGTGAGAATGGTTAAAGCCTTTTCGAGGTCGCCGTCAGTGACTTGCATACGTTCTGGACGCTTTGCCCGCTTCATCACAGCAACACCCCCCACACTGAACCCTGTTTTATAGCAGAGATGGAGACATTATGGTCATAGCACCTGATATTGTGTTATCACCTTTTTGATATTTGATTATAAATATATGTCTTTTCATTATTATTTGGACCAACATGTCATGTGATCTGGTAAATGGGCTCTCGTACAGCCCGGTGCACGTGTTTCGATCTTGCAGTCTTGTATGTCGGGCAGAACCCGTCGTCTTCAAATCATTTTTAGCCAATCCTCTGTGTGTGCCCCCGTCTCCACACTAAGAGGTATCGAAGACCAACGTTTTACACTGTAAGTCAAGTGAAAAAGTCGAAAAAAGTCAGAATGAAGTTATTTTTCACTTGATTTACAGTGTAAAACGTTCGTCTTCGATACGTCTTAGTGTGAGGACTGGGGCACCCACAGAGAATTGGCTGAAAAAGATTGAAAACGACGGGTTCTGCCCGACTGACAAGACTGTAAGATCAAAACATGTGTATCGGGCTGCAGAAGAGCCCATTTACCAGACCACATGACATGTTGGCTCAAATAATATTGAAGGGATCTATTGAAATTTGTGCGATGTCTTAATATAACACTCGAGATAAAGGTATAAATATATGGCTATGTTATTGCGTAATTATAATATAAGTACATAATGCAGTGTAAAAATACATAAGACATAAACATGATCATCTATTTGGTCCTTCAAACATTCGGTGCGTCAGCTACCATTCTATGTTTCTAGCAACAAAATGAAAAAGTCCCATTCGTTTTCAAACCAACTATTGAAAGTCCGTTTCATCAGTTTTCTATTGATATGTGGTGCATACAAACTCGTACTTAACCATTTCGAACTCTGAATCATCCTTATGTATTGTTTGCACTGTAGACGTACGTACTAAAGGAATAGCAACACCACCACCACCGCGACCTCGGCAAAGACATTCACGCAACTTTTTTCTCAGCACCAACATTTCCACGAAGGAACTCAGCTGTATTATCAAGTTCAACTCACGTGTAAATTGAAGGATTCCTTTGAGATTACGACGATTCTGACGAAATCAAACGACATAAGTAGCGAGTGTAGTGTAGTGATTAGAAAAGTCGGCAGTACGGGCGTACTCGTCTATTCGAATGAATTCTATGCAGACCAAATCCGTCATCCGCGGTCGTCAATTTGGTACCGGACTCGTCTGCAAGGATAAAAACACTGTGTTGGTAGCCGTCCTAATGCTTAAAAAGGTGGAATGCATGACATATTCCTGAGAGAAGAAAGAATGTCGAACACTTCACTTTTTTATCATTCGGGCAGCAGTAATTAGTATCGCAGGCTTTGAAAGGAATGACGATCACCACTGGGACTCGAAACTCATGAAGTTCATCATGTGCCTCGTGAAACTGGACATCCGCTTTGCAACGTGTTCGTCTACATACATCATCCATTAGTGATAATGATATAAACATGTTCTCGACTGTAGACTTCGTGCTTTTCTTTTTCTTCATTGAGAAACTTCATCTCTTATCGTCTCCAATAATTTTCCTATTTGATACGGACATCCTAGGAATTAAAACCTTTCCTATACCAGCAATCTACCGGCTAAATATTAACTGTACTAGAACCGTTTAGCTTCTTCGTGATGACAGTATGTCTCTTAGAGCGTTCAATTATTACATGGAAAAAATTCCTGGTACATTCAGCACTTTAAATACCATAAATACTGTAATAACTTACAATTATCAATAAATAACAGTTAAAGTCAATATTAAAGGTTAAAGTGATGGTGCGAATGTAGCCTTCTCATCGGAAATTAAATGACATTCGCATTCATCCAATCCTCACTTCACCGTTCCAGTGACCTCGGCCTCATCAAAATGGACTTGTTCGTCGTTGACGAGGTGCGTAGAGATGAATACGATTAGAACTTATTCCAGTGATGACTGAATAACGGGAGGCTCAACCAACATGCATCCGTCAATACCGTACGACGATAATAATCGTTCGAAAAGTGGATTAGCATTACTCGGAACTGGTTTCGTTAAACGACTTTCACCTCATTTCTATATGGTTCCAAATCAGATGCAGAGCGATCTAAAATTCCATTATTTTGAACTCAAAAATGATGATTTTATTGCTACCTTTGAGGTAGATGTTCCACAAATAGGCAAAGAACTGGTTGCGGCATATAACACAGGCTAATCAGATCGTTGAGGAACTCGCGCTTTCTGTTCGGATGGAAGCGGATTCTGAATAATTCCGGAATCAAGACAACAATAGTTTCACTGCAAACAAATCAGTATCCATTCAGGAGAACATGTTTATATGACTTCCAACATTCATGTAGTTTCATAATGAATTCAAGAACAAACTAGCCTATGCCTTCTGAAACTGCCTACCACCTCTTTTTCACACCCACTTCATACTTCTAAGCTTTTAGTGTCTTCTTCTGGGATTTTGTTAGGTTTCATTATCCAACGTGTAAAAGATTAATGAATGAGTTTCGATTCTGTGATTTCCTCCATATCATGATAAATGAGAAGTTCTAATGGGACATTCTGTGAAATACATGGCTACAGCTCGGTCAGAATTCTTGGATTCTGGTGGAATTCTCACGTTAGGTCATACGAGAGAATTTTGGAGATAGGCTGAGACGTTTACAACTCGGAATATGATCATCGTAAATAGGAATATCTTCAAATGGCAGCGCGCTCAGCGACAGCTATGCTAGGTAAAGCGCTGGCAAGGTACACATCGACTACTGGATATGGTCTTGGTTGCTAGGAGGCGAGGGACGGAGGTGTGAGTCAAGGCAAGCCGGCCGGCCGGCCAGCCGACTAACGAACACAATCGCTTCAATCACGAAGCAAAGTGCACGACGCATGATGTGTGCAATGGTGCACGTAGATGACGATCTCAAGCGGGAGCTGGTTTCATAACAGCAAAAAACCCACAAACATCGTCCAGCGATTAGATCGCCAGAACGCCAGCCATACTGTCATGTCCTCGTCCTCCACCTCGGTCACGTCGGTGTCGGCGATGCCATTGGGTCCGCGCGCGACGATTTCGTTCGCGTCCGGCTCTACGCCCCGCCCAACTCCAGCATGGTTTTCGTTTTGTGACCGTGCCGGCCAGAAGGTGGTAGTGGTAGCAGCACATTCACGTTCTACGAGTTGTGTGAAGTTCATATTCACACCCGTTATCCTTTAATCATCTATCGAAAGACGTTCATCAGACAATGGATGACGTGCGGAAGTTCTTTCGACGTGTATGGTTATGGCTGAAGTTACGAGTTCTGTGGCTCATCGAGTTCATTACCGGTGAGGAACGAACTTGTGAAAAAGACTTAGAAGGTAAGCCTAGCCGTTATAACTTATTCTTCTCATACTTTTGCGTTTTTTTACAGCTCTCCATTTATAATTCCTACCGTCTCCAGCTCTTCATAGACATCAACTTTTTTCCTCTTCACTTACTCATTCCAACGATAACAACCATTCTACAATGAGTTTTTGAGCTTTGGCGTCGGATGGTTTCTACTAGACTCGGTTGATTAGAATTGAATTCCTGAAATTCTTATGAATCCAGCAAAAGTTTCTTATTTCATCTTCATTACCTTTATCTTTGTAACAATCCACCTATTACATTCTCGCCAGCAGATCCTATGGCATGATAATGTTTTATTGTTTATTGGTTTCTTTGTTACATCTAAACGTTTTGTTACCAGTTTTCATCAGCCAGTTTTATCTATCTTCTTTTTTATCGTTCCTGCTGCTATTTTTTAAATCATCTCAAAATATTCGTTCGCATGGACTACTAAGTCATTTTTAGAAATTTCGTCATCCTAAAATCATCGTCGTTTGCTGAACGTCAGCGTAAATTCTTCGTCGTTTGCTGAGCATCCGTTGTGTTTTCGTTTTCCAAAATATCATCTAATTGTGTTCCATCCTCATACAGCATCATCTTGTAGCCAAAACTGTTATTCACTGACCCATTTTGAAATCGTTTAACTGAAACCTCAGCCTCCAGAAAGGGGCAGCCACTCCATACATTAGTTCAAAGATCATGCTGAGGTGTCAAAGTAATCTGTTGGGTTTGAAGCAATTTCTGAGGATTTATTACTGAGTCATTTCTATACTGTTCTAGTGATGAAGCAACAATAATATTTCGCAAAAACGTAAGCAGCAGAAAAGTGGCTTTGAAAAGGCAAAATTGTTGAAACGTTAAGCCAAAAAAAGGCCCGATTTGTTTTTCAACAGCTTCTTGTCGACTTATCTGGGCTAGTTCATAGGAAACAGATAGCAAAAGTGTTCTACACAATATTTCAGGATTTTCATTTTCTTCGATAATCGTAACTTCTTTCTTCGTCGGTTCCGTCAATATTATCACGTTGTATAATCTATAAGCACAGTCATTGGGGCAAGATTAACATCTTCTTTTTTGATAGTTTCTTTTGTTAGCTGTGATATCCTCGATTGCTGTTTCTTATGCAATCGAATAAGTAGCGGAATGGGACACCGACCTAACTTTTTAGAATCTCGAAACTTTCCGATTACATACAAAAATTTTTCTTATAATGGTATTTAAATCTTTTACTAAACTTCATCGAAGTTTCCATGCAAATGATTATTTATCTCTGTTGTCGAATTTCTTCTGTTATCTTCTCACTTCTTAAAGATAATGAAGCCTAAAATTCAGCTTAAAATGACTCCAGACAGATTTGCAGTTAAGATCAGATGTTACTCTTTGATTTTTATGGGAGCTAAATAGCCCCAGAGAGCCGTTGATGAACGGATTGCTGCTTGACCCTGACATTTTCAATCATCAATACTGGCCGAGCGTACGATCTTTATGGTTCGCGACCGAAATCTCCAGTGAAGTGTTTTGAAGGAGCCTACGCTGACAACATCAGCAGCAGCAAGGCCTGATTATATGTTTTGTGAATGAATTTTTTGTGAATTTCAAGTCATTTGTTTCTTGCTGTCTTTTCAAAACCTGCCTGATTCTTTTCTTAAGACAAAATTCATGAGGTACAAAATCTTGGTTGCCCGAAAACTTCGTGTTTTTCATGTCACAAACGGAATCTTTAGTTTCATGGTATTATGAGTGGTTGGCGCAGAAAATCTCAAGCAAAACTACTTCCTATTTACCTGATGTAAATGCTCTTTTATGTAACATACATTCTAAAAGGTACTGAGTAACGCTGTAGTAGCGATCCCGTTCATTACGCAAGGTGCCCATCGTACACAGACATGGTCCACACAACGCCCCTGATCCACCAAACTTCTAATCCTTCCGGTGTAGTGAAATTACTACGAGACTAGTCTAGGGCGAGCTCACTTCTTCCATTCCACACAAGAACGCCCTCCAACGTTTATTTAGGGATTTCAGGAAGGATCTAATCGATCAGCAATCATCGACAATCATGACGAAGAAGAAAAAGTCCACAATAAGTGTCGAAGCCAGATGCAAAGCAGATTGAAGTTATACTTCTGTAAATGTGAACGAGAGGAAACAGGAAGATTGGACGAAGTGCTGAGATCTGCACGCTGTGATGATATATGTGATGCCGGGTAATGTAATAAATAAAAATTGATCAAAAATCAGTCGAATAAAAGGCAGTATTTATAAAATAACAGCCGCAAAACTTTTTTTTGAAAGAAGACAGTGCAGTACGTGATTTCACTTGTCGAGTACTGTGACATGACCCTCCCCCCCCTCCCCACTCATACTTGTGGAGCGTTTGGTACTGATGAAGCGAGAGAAGCCGTTGAAACCGCGCGCATCACTAAAGTGCAGTACCAAACCTCGTAAAAGGCTTAATAAAAAGTCTGTGGAAATGAAAAAATACACCATCCACGTAGATTTTTCGCTGGTTAAGTCAATGTTACTATTTGATTTTATCACTATTCTAGTCCTTACCACAAATCGTACAGGTCCCGAAGAAAGTGGCTTAAATTTATTTCCAGCATTACGCGCGCTAGGATTGTGATAGTTGGCCACACCCACTTCTCTGGAACGCGGAGCATGGCTATCATGCTGGAAATCGGACAAACCACCATCGTGTTGTGTCATTGTGTATGCAAGAGCCACCAGTCTCGTGTTGACCATACAATGAGAGCAGAATCGGCTGTAAAATCCGCCACTGGTAGGGTGCCCCAGAGGGCTCGACGTATACTCGTATGAGTTTTACTAGCGCTATTGCGTAATAACAAAACATCAATCTGCAGTAGGATTCATATGGAATCGTTTATGATAGGAAGCTTTGCTTATATTGATTAATAGATGAGATCTCTTTAGCATCTTACTTAATTAATTCGTATTTGAACAAACAATTAGTCAGTTCTTACAAATGGATCAATGAGCCGAATGATCTCAAAAGACTTTACTAAACCGATTTCTACTCGACTTCATCGTAAATAATCATTATGTTTCTTTATCTTGAGATTTTATACCAACCTGGTGTTAGCTGAACTGATCAAAAAGTATTTATATTGATCTACAAAAGCATCCCATATGAATCTGTTCAGTTCTACGATCAACTGTTATCTTTTCGCTAGAAACATTTTCAAATAAAAAAAAAAGACTAGAAGTGTCATGTTCTTCGTGTTCTTCGAATAAACGAAACCTAGTGTGAACTTTGTTGTGCAACAACAAATTGAGTGAGGAATTCGTTGGCTCAAGCTCGCATTACTTATTTTACGGTAGAGGATTATAGCTAAGAAATGGTGATAGTTGGTACAATTTTTGTCATAGTGTATTTCTGAATTTCTTTGTCCTTTACAGGGCAAAACTGTCTCGCTATGTTGTTTATTTAACCAAAAGATTTGAGATAGAGCTGAACTTGTAAGCTGGTATTTTTGTAAATTCTACTCGGACTATGAATACGCCTTTCCGAGGCACCGTGCGATCGCAATAAAAGCGAAGAAAGAAGCACGGCTTCAGCTCACCTAGGATTAATACTTTTGTGCTCCATTGATCAGTATCACTGAGAGGCGATTGTTGAAAGCCACCGAATAGGTTGAAACAGAGCTGAAAAGAAAGCATAATTTTAGGTCTCGATGGTGTATGCAAGCGCATGCCTCCCCTGAAAGCCATAGTCACTTTTCTAGTCTATTACACAAAGATATCAGGTTTAAGTTTTACTTGGATTTCAGCACTCGTGTGATTATGCTTTTACCGTTGAAAGAACAATAAATGTAGTGAATGAAACTAAAATTCTTCGTTTTATTGGAAATATCTAGTTGATTCCTGGGTTGAATCCAGAGTGATCGAAGCGGAATTATGATCCCTTTTGTTTTTCAAAAAGAAGCCAAAACAGTATTTTAGTAGAAGTTATTCTCGTAATTAATATCGATACCTTGAGTGCTCCTTTTGTATTCCAAGTTCAGGGTGAACTCTTATACCACACTTTTACACTTTTGCTCATTCCAAGCTTTTTTGTCTTTATTTCGATTTGCCTTGTTGGACCAACTCTTTTCTGTTTCTTTTTATTTTGGTTTTTTTTTGTTTGCTAGTCTTCAATCGATAGCTTTTTCTCTCATGTTATTATTTCTTTGTTTATATGTTTATTTATCAATAATATTTATCACCCAGTCGTACATAAATAATTTAATACATAGGCAAGCGACGCAAAATTCTCCATTCACCTGGCGCAGCAACTACCCTCCAAGCTTATCAGTCTCTTTAAAAGCTGGATAAGTGTCATTATCCTCACGTAAAGCGCTTTATTTCTGAATTTGGCGAGAGTATAGTCGTAAGTAGCTTGCTAAAGTCTGTCGTGGTGTAATGAGAGGACTCAAGGGTGGTCTGTCATGATTTCCAGACTGAAAATGAAGTCCCTTTTTTGAAGTTGAACCCTAAACTTGTATAGTATCCTATCACTTTGGTGCAGACTTTCAACCTGAACAGCATCCCAGGTAAAAGCTCGCGCCTGAAAACCTTTCAGGCTCACTAACATATGTACTAAGTCCTGTACGAAGAAAGTATAAGTCGATGTGTAAGCATCTTCTAGCGGAAAGTTAAGCTTTTTTTCACGCTAGCGAACTGCTATAAGCGAAAATTATTTCTTTTGAAGTGGTGCTTATTGAGTGGCTGCTTCGCTAACTAGTCAAATCTTGTTGTCCAAGAAATTCGATATAGCCAAGTCATTCAAGACCTCACCATAAGCATCCAATTAGTTTTGAAAAAGTATTCATCAGGATAGAGGCGTTTATCAAAATAGGTGTACTTCTAGGTTAATTCCGGATAGAAGTGACTAAAAACTCTCTCATTTAACCTTACTGACAGCAGTAATCGCTATTGTAAATAGACATGAGTTCTACAGCAAAGTACAACCTCTGGTCATTATGAAGCCATCGACTGAGGAATAAAAGCTAAGGGATAAAGCTCTCGGCGTTGATCAATCCCTGAAGGATGTGCCATGCATTCGCCTTCGATTTTTAACATCGTCTGAGGTGGTTGAATGCATATATGGTCTATACGATGAATCGCGGCGGCCTCCCGCTGAACCGAGTCAGTGATGTTTATCCTCTCAGACAAGTCTGAGACCAGTCTGGTACCAATTTACGGACCCCGTAGGGATGGATGGCTTGGTGAGCCAGTGGCGCGAGATCGAACCATTGACCTCGTGTGCAACGTAGAGCATCTCTAACCACTGCGCCACATGCGCTTCTTTCAAATTGAGAATTGGGGATCAAAAATATGTGCATATTTTTAGATCACCCTCAAAATACTTTGGCATCAAATATGCCACGAAGAAATCGTGTTTTAACGTGATTCTATTCAGTAGTGATTGATTCAGCTGTTTTTTGATATTGAGATTCCAAATTAAAGCTTTGAAAGCTTCCACTATAGCAAAAGCACAAGGTATCGAAAGAGTCAAAGCATCGAGAAGCTATTATCGATATCCCCATCTCACTCACTGTAACACAGAATGAGTTTTTTTGGTAAAGAGTATTTGTTATCCATATTATTTTGCTAATAAGAGCGAAGTTGTTATAAAAACAATCGCTTTCTTTGAGCCGTAATGATTCGAGTCGAGTGTACACTTTAGCTATGAAGATCTGAAAAATCGCAAAAAACGATCGCTTCGATACGGACACTCAACTAAGATTTTTACGGACCTGAAAAAATTGGTTCTGACGGAATATCAACGATAAAAAAAGGTTTGTAACGAGCTCATGTACGTTTGACAATAAACGTAGGTATCAAGCACTCATGCCAAGATCAAACGGAAATTTATAGGATTTGTGAAACTGATGCAAAATTGAGAAGCAACAAAACCTAATTCACTTGAAAGCTACATCTTTTTCACATCAGCTAATTCAATGATTCACTTTCATGCCATTCTGAATGGATCGTGGCGAATATTAGTTTTACTCTTGCACGAAACTTGAGTCAACCAACCGCGCGAATCGCTGCAGCCCTGGAACAATCCTAGGCACTGTGTAGCAAATCTCCCGCGAATTCATGCGAACCAACATTCGTCAGTGGTTATGACACGAGCACATCTTTTTACTCCTGTCTCGATATTCCATGAAAAGAAGTCATAAGCGCCATTCAATGTCTCAACATGGAGAGAAGGTGGCAGTTCTTCAAGCCGCAGACTTATTCACACACAATCACAATTACCATATGTGATGACGGTTATAGATCACTTCACCAAAATGAATAGCACGAATTCTGGGGCCTAAACGCCCGAAGCTTTCGTTCGCTGTAACTCCGGAGCAAAAGAAGTTTTGTCGTTTGGCTAAAGTACTGCGAAATGATGGTCCCAAGCCTGTGCAGAATCATTGTCCTGATTGACAGTATTTTGCGATTTGCAGTTGTTGCTTCAAATTCTAGTCTTTTTTGAGTCCTCCATGTATTTGAATGAATTGAACTTTTTTATCTTGACGCTTACTCATCAAAGTCATTCTTTTGCACACTCGTCGTTCATGTGAATGTTTTCCGTCGGGAACTGTCAGAAATGACATACAGGTTACTTGAATGCGAAAAATCCGATGCTAATCATATCGAGTGCGGACTACTGCCTACCGTATTTCGAATGAACTTTGGTTAAGGCGGCTGTTATCGAGTCAAAATGGCATGCTGTTCTTCCACTTTTTGTCCAACTAGTTCACTATCCTAGCATTCCAATCATGATACATTAATCAAATGTGGATTTTTTGTACTTCGATTGATTGAATATGTACTTCTTCGATCAAACTTGTAAAACCTCACTATTTTTTAACCGCTTTCCAAACCTCTTAATTCACTCAACCATGGCATATAAATTTTCTGCTTGGATTTATGTTGCTCTTTCTTCTTTCTGGACTTCTTACCGAGTTAATCTTTTCACTAAAACAAATTGCGTAACGACTCCCTCGCACATATTCACTTCATCTAATATCACACTGTTGAGGCTACTCAGTGATAGCGCTGTATTTATGGGCTTTAATAACTGATTTGATACATTGTCATCATTATTCAAACTATTTCATGTTTCATAGTACTATTTTGTCAATCGTGAAAAGAAGTTGATCTCTCTTTGAATCAAGAGAAAAGAATCTAAATCCTTTCATTATTATTTGAGCCAACATGTCATGTGGTCTGGTAAGGACTCTTGTACAGCCCGAGACTCGTGTTTCGTCCTTACAGACTCATCAGCCAGGCAGAACCCGTCGTCTATCGATCTTTTTATAGTCAGTTCTCTCAGGAGCGTCACACTCCTTATAAAGAGTTGTCGACGACGTACGTTTTACACTCTATGTCAGGCGAAATTTTCACCTCACAGAGTGTTTTCGCACTCGATTGCTAGCTGGCTGGTATTTTTATCATATTATACCTTTCCTTCGAGTGCTTTATTAAGACCACGCTCAAATTTCAATAGACCACATGACATGTTGGCTCAAATAATAATGAAAGGATCTATTGAAATTTGAGCGTGGTCTTAATAAAGCACTCGAAGGAAAGAATCTAAATCTTCGAAGTTCGATTCTCTTATCAAATTTCAGTCTTCTCAGATCTTTATAAAATTGAGTGAAAGTGAGTGAATCTTCATGTAGCATTGTTCTCATTTCTGTGGTTAGCTTATTATCCAGGTTCATCTCCACTGATCTGGATCAGTGTTTCGATCCTAATCTCTATTGCAAACAGGTTGGGATCGATTAGGTTCAACGCGTTCGCTGCGCATTCACTAGTGCATTACGTCTGTCCTCAAGACAATCATCCATGGCCGTCTATCTCTGATTACTGGGCCAGTATTCGCTTCAGATACTTCCTTGAATCGTTGAGCCTACCTCAGGTTGCCATAAAGTTTCATTCGACTCGTTTCGGTGCCGTCGCCTTTTTCAGGGCCGGATTGAACCAGAGTTACATCAGGTCGGACGGTTGTAGACAATCGATCAGGTTCATTTCGCCTCAGAAGGCAAGGAAGTTGGAACGTTACCTGGATCAAAAGTGTAAACCACCCTCTTGTTAGCTTTATAATTTAGAAAAAAAATTAGTCATCTATTCTAAGGTGAATGATAGTCAGTTTTGAAAATCTTGATTCTTTATGTCCTTGCAGTTTCTTACTGATCGATTGCGTTCTTCAAAAACGTTTAGACGTCAAGACGGGCTTATATATCTGTTCCAGTGATGAAGGCATAGACTGTTAGGAGTACATTTGTCTCCTACGCATACGTCAGCATTTGAGTCCATAGAGCGTCATAGAGGTGACTGAATGCATATCTGGCCCATAAGAAGGCAATGACACAGCTCTCAGTGTACCCATCGAGTCGCTGTTATTATTTCTGTAGATAAGTATGGCATAAAATCATCGATCGTCAAACAATGGAAAACTAATTATAATCAAAGCTCGCAATCGAGCTCATAACCATTTGTGTGTTGCAGTACACATTCAACCACTCCGCTACGTGCACTCAAAATAATAATGTTGTGTGCTCTTAGATCTGAGCATGCAATGAGATTGAAGATCCTCAACCTTCGCCTCATCATTTCATTTTGATAACCAAGCTATAGGGGATAGGAAGGGGGGGAGGGGGAGGAGGGCAAGGCCGAGTGCTTGTGATACACGTCGCGGCGCGCGTGGAGCGGAGCTCCACCCCAACACTCCCCGTGCGATAACAAGAGCGTGCTATGGAACGCCACAGTCAGGCTATCCCCGAGATTGCAAGGAAACTTGCTCCACCAGCTTTATACAATAATTCAAGAAGAAGACGAAAATCGAATCGAATGCCGGAGGCACTGGGATCCGCACCATAAGAATTGTGATGACAGGTCGTGTAATAAAATAAATAAATAAGCCAATGAATGCTTCATATAACTTCACTGTCAAAAATAAATGCGCTCAGTTTTGCCTAATAGTCGAAGCCATGCAAGAACGACAAGCTGACTCTGTTTCTTTTTTGGGTTTTAGACACTGCACTATAGAAGATTACCTTGGCGAAGTGGACATTTGCATAGCTTAGAGAATTTCAATATTGCGAGCGCAGTTGGGTGTCATTGTCGCATAGGGTTATTCCCGCACATGTTGCAGTTTTTTTTTTTCGTAGGTTTTATATTCATCTCCAAAGGACGGTGTAACGCAGTGGTTAGTTATGCGGTGTATTAGTGAGCAGGATGACAGGCAAGGCTTTGGTTCCATCGCCTCCTCCAACACTCTCTTCCATTCAGTCAACTGAGATCGCCTTAACTCAGTTATTTCCAGGCTTGCATTGTAAATCGTCCCGACCGGCGTTCTATGACATTCATAAAAAGGAAGAATTACTCAGGCAGCAGCCGAAAGAGCACGTAAAATGTTGAAAGACCTTTGTTAAGAATAAATGCGAGTAAACGAATAGAATTCGAGTGTTTGGATCCGCACAGTGAAATTGTCATGACGGGTTGTGTAAGAAGTAAATAAGTAGATAAATAATTACGTATCTCCTATACGCTTTATACGCTTTTTAGTTGTCGTGTTGAACATTCTATATTGGTTGACTTGTATGTATGAGAACATGAATATTTCATATCAATAGTGAGGCGTATTACGTACGTGTGTCGAATTAACACGGTGCTTATTTTAATACTACATGACCATATCGATTCCCGCATTGAAACCGATGCATGTAGCCCAGTACCGCAGATTATGCGTTGAATACATAGCATTCAATCTACAAACTGCTCACTTACTACTCACTATGATTAGACAGATAAACGGAAGATATCTTTTGGCCACTGTTTTGAAAAAAAAAAACGATTTACCTCATTCGTTCCAGTATTTTTTGCTATCTAGTCGATCTGGTTGTGAGTGAAGCAAGTGAAGAAATTTCTGCCGTATTCGAATTATTGACATGAATCAGATTTCTTCTTGAATATATCCTCAACATTTATAGATTTTTGCCATTCCTACAACATCACTGCAAATAGTTTCGATCCTCTTTGCAAACATAAAAAAGAGAAGGTGAATAATACTACATCTTGTTGACAAAAGTGCAAGAGGCAGTGTAGTGTTGGTCGGTTTGAAATTACAACGCCAGCGAAAGTCACTGCGATCTTTTTGATCCATCATTCAATCGCGATATCGATAATATTAAAGGTTATCCATATATGAAGGTACTTCGCTTGAAGAAATTTCCACGATCAACCACCTATTGGCTTCGCAATTGTTCCTCACAGTTTTTTTCCTGATAAGTCAAAATACGCGGTTGCTATGATAAATTTTATTTGAACAGCTGACCTTTCAACAAATTTTGCTCTCTTCAAACTTGGAAGATTACGTCATTTGAAGATCAAAACCTTATCAATCAAACACTTCTACCATTTAAATAGGAAAAAAAATCAGCAAACCCAGATTTCAAAGGCGCTGAGAACAAAACAACTGTACTGATATCTTTCTATTCGATTGTCATTTTTTTGAAATTTCGACTGAAACAGTGTAATCTGATAGCATATATTAAGCCTTTCATAATGTCTGGCATCGTGCTTCAAGTTCTAGCCGTAAGTGTCAAGTTTCATGTGAAGTCTCATCAGTAGTACGGTGCTTTTCGCTTCAACCCAGCCCCCATATATAAGGGAATCGGCGGCGAAATTGTTACTTTTTACGCCAGGTGAAAAGATTATTTGATATTGCAGTGACAGTCGATTGCTTGATAGCTGTTAAAACAGATATATTAATACCTTCCTACTGACTTCGAGTAAAGCTGTATATTTGATAACAAAACAACTGTTCCACGCACTCACCGCTTTCTATAAGTCTTCCTCAAAGTTGTCCAGGTGGGACTTCAATCGTCCAGAGTTTACATGGACTTCCGGTTAACCTTTCACACTAAACACCTTTCACCTCTTACTTAGCTTGATGTTCTAGTGTGTGTATGAGTCTAAGAGTAATGATGGTAAGGTGTTCGGCGTTAATCAATCTCTAGAAGATGTGCCATGTAGTCGACTTCACTAATGACATCGTAGAGATTGCTGGGAATACATGGATCTGGCCTATATGATAATTGGGTCATGTCGATCTGTCAAACCCTTGTTTTTATCCTCTCAAAGAAATCTGTTAACAATCTGCCAACTCTAGCAAGATGGACGGTTTGGTAAGGCGTCAGGCAGGGGTGAACTAATATCCATGCGATTATCTAAGTCACTGCTAACCACTAGACTATATGCTACCCTGTAGAAGTAGAGTTTATAATAATAATGTTGATTCGTCCTTATTTCTGTCAGCGTCCATCGCTCCAATGTCATCATGCGTGTCGAGTTTATAAAGTAGTAAATAAAGAAATATATAACTAGATAGATAACTTCCAGCGATGGGTCGTCCTTTCAGCTCTTTTACATTGAGAACTATTCCGCTGTGTATCTTGTGATTTAGAGCTAATAGTAAACATATACCATAAACAGAGCTCTAATGGCTATCCATGGCTTGTCTGCAAGTGTCCAAACAATACTTACAAACCTTATATTTATATCCTTGAAAGAGATGAGATTGAGACGAGACGATTTTTAACTTGAGAGCCGCCCAAAAAAAAACAACTTAGTCCATAAATTTCCTTCCCAATATTTCCCTTTCATTACTGAGCTACTCTCTACTCTGTGAAATTTACTGTATTATTTGATCTCTTGTAGGGAAATTTCGTGTTCTGAGCAATTTCTATTCTTCTTTTCTTTGACGGTCCAAGCATATTTCCATTACTTACCCTATACTGCCTTTACAACTCAAATAACAACAAATGAAAAACAAATATATGATCTTCCTCTAAATGAATGAACATATTATACGCTCCATTTGCAATTTTGCGCTCCAGCGCCCTGCTCTTTCTATTATGTGCATAATTGTGATATTCTATCGTTCTAGTTAGTTGCTAGTATCAATTTCATTTTTTGCCTTCATTGAGAAATTTCTTTTTTCAGTACTCACTAGTTTTCTGACTTTTCTATCTCTACATTTTTTTTCTTCTATAATTTTATTTAGTATTTCTGATATATTTGCAGGAATGTCTGCTCAAAAGAAAGCCAGTACGACACAGCAGACAAATGTCGCTCCTGTAGTGCATAAGGTACTCAATGGACGCATTTTTTTGAAACTTTTGTCATTGATTTGCTTATACTGTGATATGAGTATATATATATATATATATATATATATGTACGTACATACATATTCATATATGTATATACACATCTACACATGCGTATATGTACATGTATAAATACACATGTATATATATACACATGCATATGTATACGTATATATATATATATACATATATATATATATATATATATATATATATATATAAGATTGCATGTGACACAGTGGTTAGAGATGCCCTGCGTCGCACACGCAGTCAATGGTTCGATCTCGCGCTCATGGCTCACCAAGCTATACACCTATCTGTGGTCGTTAAATTGGCACTGAACTGAAAGGAGACTTATCTGGGAGGATAAGCAGCACTGACTCGATGCAGCGGGAGGCCACCGCGAGTCATTGTAAAGGCCACATATGCATTCAGTCACCTCAAACGAAGATAAAATTGAAGACGTATGCATGGCACATCCTCCAGGGCTCTATCATTACCCATATGTAAATAAATAAATAAATATATATATAATATACATATATACATACATATGTATATATACATATATATACATATATATATACTTTTTTAGATTGAGGTGCAGAGTCAGATTTCATTTTTCCGTCATTACGTTCGTAAATTGAAAATCTTTATTCTCTATTTTGAATAATCCAACATTATATGTGTTGAGATCAAAGAACTTCCTTTTATCGAGTCATTATCAACGCATGCGCTATCCACAAAGCCTATAAGATCTGCTATTGAGATCGGCACATCAGGAGTTTGGTCTTCTTCTACATTTCGTTGAATGGTGATCAGATTGATTTCTCTGACTCTCTGGACTAGATTCTGCATGACGAATCTACTTCTCAAATGATTTGCCGCCTCATTGTGGCTGAGAGGTGTTCGTGGGTGTCGGACTGCGAATTGCAGTGAGGAGTTCAATCCTCAGCAGGGCAATCCCAGGCTGAGAAAGAGTCCGACGTGTCCACTCGGAAATTTCAGTCAAAAATAATATACCGGGAATGACCGCCGTCTTGATAGCTACAAGTTGCGAGATTGTAATCTCCCTCTGATCCACAAGGTGATGACGACCTGAGGAAGCCCTGGCTAATGCTTACCTCGGGACTGCAGGGAACAAAACAGCTAAACCAACATATTTTCATGTGTGATCCGCACAATTCGTGAAGATGGACCGTTCAAACGTCCTAGCATGTAAGACGAATGTATTAATTTGGCGGCTCAAAGGATTATGGTGCCTGGTCAATCTGGAGTGAGATTGAACTGGCGATAACGCGCGTATTGCCAAATACCTCCATCATTTTTGTTAAAAGAGCCCCATATTTTCTAAAATTTGAAGAGTTCAGAAGAGTTCACTCTGAACATCTTAACAGAAACTCGGACCACTGTCTTCCGTATTAAGTAGTTAAGGTCGGATTCATGCCACACATGAAGATGATTGACTTCATATGCGATGCTAGAGGGCGATAAAGGTGTTCATTTTGCCAATTAATATAGGTGCCCTTCTTGTGGTTATTTCTTGTTGTGTTTTCTCAACCACCTATCGGTGTCCTTCTCATCCACCTTTCTGTTTTCCATCGAGTGGACGTTATATTCGACTATGTGAGTTTCGAAGTCCGAATTGATACTGAAGTTTCTGCGCAGTATTCTGAAGAATCTCTTGTGTTTGTCTACCTTCTAACGATTAAGTTCAGAGGCTCGAGTTCGTGCTTTAAATATGGTTCGATGTTGTGGTAATAGGAGTTTCCTTGTGATAGTTGGCACGTTCAGAATCAGAATAGTATCTCGAAGGTCGTTCTTGTGTAGTTATTTTGTTACGAAAAGACAAAATGATTGTCGGTACTTTCTTGAAAGCAGTTTTTGTCTAGTGAGAACTGTGCCAGCCTTGAGCACGTTCAAGTCCTAAGGCTCAATGAATATGAAGCGAAAGTAATGATGGCTTATCGTCTTAAGCCGGTTGAACTACTCTCCTAATGAACTTCATTAAGTAAAGTAGGATCTTTGGGATATACAAGTCTTTTCTGAGTAGGTACAGGTCCTCCCATTGTTGCAAGGTTGAATTCTTTTATTTTTGGTGGTCCACAATCAATTCCTTCATTGTTTTGCGCAATGTTTCCTACTTCAACCATTAAGCGATTGAATAAGCAGGATTTCATTCAGGGCACGACAGTTTCCCTCAGATGAACTTCATTCCGAACTAGTATATGTTTGTATGAAGTATGATGTCAGATACTTTCGCGTAACATTGGAGAATTTTTGTACCCAGTAGTGAATGCTACGATGATTTCTCCGTATAAAGTTTAAGGATAAAGCTCTTAGCGTTGATCAATCTCTGATGAATATGCCATGCATTCGGCCTCATGAAGCATTGTTTGAGGTGATTGAATGCATATATCACTGCGTCTATGCACCCAGATAAGTCTGGTGTACTTATGGGCTAATCTCAGAGGGATGTAAGGCTTGGTGAGCCTCGAACGCGGAATCGAACCATCGACCAACGCTGATGGACCATGAATGTCGCAGAACAGTGCGCCACACCCGTTTTTACTGTTTGTCTAGATACTTTGGTTGAGTAGATATAGTCAGTCCAGTTTTCATTCCGATAATCTAGTCGTACATTCATCATTGTTATACATTAGTCAAGCACCTATACCTCAATGGTTCTGTGGTGTTTTCTATGTGGTGAGGACTTCTAAGCTTTTTTAAGTCATAGAAGACTTCATTATGGCTAGGTGCTTCTACTTGAAGTTGAACATCTGATGCAACATCATTACTCATTTTTTCAAGCTTTCGATCAATCTTCATTGTAATGAACGCTATAGAAGAGTTCTGTAAAAGCTAAGTAATGAAAGCGTCGCCTTATGGACCTATAAGATCGGTAGTAGACCATGTGTTTGGGAACTTGAGTTTTTTCTGACCACTGTGTTATACGATTAGGAGCGCATGTGGCTCAGCGGCTAGAGGTGCTCACGTCACACACAAGACCGATGCGATGGTTTGACCTCGCGCTCATGTTTCACCAAGCCTTCCATCCCTCCGAGGTCGGTAAAATTGGTTCCGACTTGTCTGAGAGTTTAAGCAGCACTGACTTGATGCACCAGTAGGCCACCACGAGTCATTGTAAAGACCAGATAGGCATTAACTCACTTTAAACGAAGCTAAAAATTGAAGGCGAATGCATGGCGCATCTCTCCGGGATTAACGCCTAAGGCTCTATCCTTTATCCATTACGTTATACGATTATGGACTGCATAATTATGCATTTAAATACAGTACTATCTATTTCTACATTGATTTACAATAAGTGTGTTGATTATACTTCAACATTTAGGTCATTATGGTAGGAACTGGAGGTGTAGGAAAGTCAGCTCTAACTCTTCAGTTCATGTACGATGAGGTACGTGTTTATGTAAACACCGCAAATTTTTGAGATTGGAGAAAAGACTATTCGGAAATCTTCCACCTTTGCTACTATGAATTATCGCCTACAGTAAAGGCATTACTTGTTATCGATAAATGACATTATCTCAATATATTACAGTTTGTGGAGGAGTACGAACCTACCAAAGCTGATTCCTATCGGAAGAAGGTTGTTTTGGATGGAGAAGAGTGTTCGATTGATATCCTGGATACTGCTGGTCAGGAAGACTACTCTGCGATCAGGTGACATTCGAATAAATTTGGACACAAAACTTGGTGGTATTTTTTTATGTTGCATAACGCGAGAAGTCATTCCGAGTATTTGTGAATTCATTGTGTGCACGAAATACTTCCGTGCCTGTGCACTTGTTTTGAAACACCAAATATCAAAATGGTGGAGTACTTTTTAGTTAATCTATCGGCAATAATGTCACTGGAGACATTTGTCATTATCGTATATAAAGAAGGTCAATAAGCTAGAAATGCTGGTATGTTACCTGTTACTCTGCTCAACGTAATGACGTAGAGTCCCTAACGTGGAAAGGGAATTTCATTGTGTAGCGCAACTAAACCCCTCGTTAAATTCCTTGTAAGAATTGGAAGCCAGCGGGTGAATCAAGTTTTCGGTTTTTTTTCTCTGTTTGAAACTTTATACCGCCCCAAATAAGGTGTGTAATACAAGTGGACGTATTCTTACATATCTTAATGTGATATAAATACATTCTTTACGTCAAGAATGGTTTGAAAGTCCCTCCTACTCTGGCTGAATCTGTGTAGTTTCCAGACAAGTCTTTATTGTTTAGTTTAATGTACCCTTGTAGTAAACATAGAACTTCAGGGATAATTATTATCGTAGTGGTGAAGGATTTATATGTGTTTTCTCCATTTTGGATATGGACTCGTTTGATGCCACAACGGAATTCAGGTATGTTCTGGATATAACCTTGTAGACATTTCAAAAAAATTTCGCTACGGCTATAATGTGATGATCAAGAAATACACTGCTTCAGAGAGCAAATTCTTCGCGTGAAGAATTCGGACAATTCAATTCCCATAGTCCTTGTTGGTAATAAAGCTGACCTACGCGAAGAAAGAGTGGTGCCACTAGAAATGGCCCGACAAAGGTACTGTGTAACTGTGTCTACTCTATTCAATTTATAGATGAATTGGAATCTCGAGAAAATTTACGACCGTTGACTTTTATTCTTGACTAAGCATCTTTCAGAGCTGAGCGGTGGGGTGTTCCCTACGTGGAGACGTCAGCGAAAAAAAGAGAAAACGTCGACAAGGTGATTACGGGTCTTTCACGTCTGTACACCATATTTCTGTCTATATGTACTGATCCACTATCCATCATAGGTGTTCTATGATCTGATGCGTGAAATCAAGCGGCGGAAAGGTGGTCCAATGAACAATTCAGCTGCTGGCCTCGATTCATCACAAGCTGCACACAAGAAAAAGAGAGGCATCAAGAAGCACTGCACCATTTTGTAAACATCGAAGAACTACCGGTGCCGATTCTTTGAACGATCATCACGTAAATACTGTTATTTGAATACTTAGCGATTGGCATCTACACGATGCCACGACATGATAACTCCACACTCACTCTCCCTTCTCAATCATTATCATTGTAATTCTCGTACTTCATTGCCTGCTTTCGCCTTAAAAGTTTAAATGTTGCTGAGTTCTTATGTAGTTACTATTTATGACAATATAGTCACAGTTCAAATTAGTCATTTATTAATGTTCGCATATTCGAATCTTCTCAAGTTTTTTATGAGCATTAAGTTGGATTACTTCTCATTGAAATCCAGGTTACGCTAATACGCTCTTAATGAATTAATTTTAAGAACTCGTGTGCATATTAAAACGTGACTAAATCATCAATATTGATAAAAAGAAAGTGTGTTCGATACATATTGTAATAACAATACGATTAGGTCGACAGAGAAAACAAATCAGGGAACAATTGGGGATTATGCCCAGAAGTGAACACGAGTTACAAGTTTGTGTAGACTGTACTAAATGTAGATCTCAACCTCATCCCACAAATATCATTTCGTTATTTAAATGGTGAATAATAACGTTACATCATTATTTAGTAGATAAAAATTCCCAGAAACTACCACCAACCGTTGGAATAGAAGACTTCAAAAAAAAATTTTTTTTGTGATAATGCTGCACCAAAGTGTTTATTACACGGATGGATCCGTGATACACTCAAAACCTCAAGAATGACACTTGTTATTCACATTAAACAATTCGACAACACAACTTGTATCTAACGCAATTGGCAGAAACTTTATTTTCATTAATTACGCAACTGAAGAAATGTGCAACAAGTTAAGGTACAATGAACGCAAAAACCGCAGCCCACGCCGCAAACATAACTTAGAATATAACGCACGCAAAGGATTGATTATAAATCGCACTGCCAGCTTCCATTATAACAATGACAATAAACAACAACACGCCTGCGAAAAAAGATCATACGGGAATGAGAAATGTTTGCCAGCGAAACACAATCTACTGCCAACCACCGCTAGAGTTCCAGTTGCCATAGCCGCCCACTCCGCCGTAACCTTGCCCAGCGGATTTCGAAGAGGCTGAACCTGCGCCACCACTCTGTTGGCGGAAAAGCGCGTATAAATCTTCGTAGCGCTCATGCTCACGTTGCAACTCTCTCTTCAACGTTTCCACTTCCTTTGAAAGTTCCGCGTTCTTACGTTCTAATTCGGTGACACGACTTTCTTCCATGCGCGATCTCTTCTCGTATGGACCGTCAAGCGGTGGACCGGATCGGCGCATACCCAACGGCGGTAGTCCGTACAATGGCCCACCTGGTGGGCCACCGCTGTAACGACCGGGCGGTCCACCATATCTTCCTAGAGGCCCACCTGACGGGGGAAGGCCACGCAATCGTCGTTCGCGCTCCTCCTCTACGTTCACGTGCCAATAGCGACATCGCTGCGCACCGCGAGCGCACTTGCCGGATTGGAACTCCTTGCAGACGGGGATTCCAGCGATTGTGTCACCTTGCGAAACCGCCGCGATCGCTCGCGCAAGCGGTAGCGTCACTTCGCGCGTGTGCTTGTAGCGCTCCACTTCCTCGCGCGACGCATGCACAAAGCGGCAGTTGTCGCGCATGCAGCCACGATTCTAAAAAGCCGTTTTCAGTTAAGGTAGTTACTAATCGCTCTAAAACTCTCATCAACTATACCAAACATATACGCAACTCGTTTAATCAATCGTTAACTATCTCTCTACGAATAACTTGCTCAGCAACTCAAAATTCGAAAGGAAAAAAATAGCCCTAGGCTAAAACTTAGGCTTCCAGGTTTACAGTTAGCAAGTTTTAATTAATAAAAACCTCCTAAGAGCTTCGTTAAACGCATATACACACCTGGAAGTCGATGCAGAAATTGATCATATCTTCATTGCGCTGCTTGGTGTCAGTGGGATGGTAGAATTTGCAGCGTGAGCCGCGATTGCATATGTTCTTAAGGAAGTCGCGACAAACGTCATCGCGATCACGCTCGGCGCCGTTCTCGTTGGCACCACTGGCTGCAGGGCTGCCCGAGCGATGATCACCGTTCGCTCCGCTCTTCTGATCCGAGTCGCCGCCAGATGACTTTTTCGACTCCTGCTCTTCACTCATATCTAAAATTATCGTCCGCGTTAATGTACACTTACTAGATGTGCACTGTGCGACAAATCACATTACTGAGGCATCAAATATCTAGACGAATGAAAACACCGACACTTTCGATCTCCAAGACAAACAACGATCGCACAAATCACTGAGTGACAAAAAAAAACATAGACTGATACCAGATTACATCTATACCAAGAAAGGAAACAAGAAATACGTTTGGAGCATAATCCAGTATGTCGAACAGATAAAATGATTGAGTATTCTTCCACGTAGCTATCAAAGAAGTCACTGAGACTGCTTAATTAGGGGAGAACTGTGCCTCAATAATCAATGGTATACCTATATTGTGGTAGCAAACGAGATATTATCGAGAGCTGCTTATCCTCAAAATGAAAGAGACCTTGGAGAAGCAGTGGAATGACTGAAACCTGCCTCACATACCATTTACGGAGTGGCGAAGCCCACTGAAGACATGAGACAGCTCGCACCCATATGGGAACGTGCTACGGAGGGGCCATATGTGCGAATAACTCCTCCAATTTTTGCCGACACTCTCCTATGCGATCGCTGAGAACGAACCTTCCTCCCACCCTCCCTTCCTCGTCCACTCCCTGGGGAGATGACCATGGTAGAATTGTACTAAACGTAATGGCACTTGTAAATAGTACTCTTCGCTTTCTCAATATAAGTGGTTGGGTTCCCCTCAAGAGGGATTGGCTAAGACGAAGAGCACTGCCCAAGTGACGAGGCTAACAAGGCTGAAACACGGTAACCTTGCGGTAGCAGAGCTAGGTTGAAGGATAAAAGATAAAGCTCTCGGTGTTAATCAATCCCTTAGAAGTGCGTCATGCATTCGTTTTCAATTCTTAAGTTCCTTTGAGGCGACTGAATGCATATCTGGCCTTTACAAAGACTCGCGACGGCCTCCCGCTGTACCGAGTCAGTGCTGTTTGTCCTCCCTGTCAAGTCTGGTAGATCTCGGAGATATGGACGACTTGTCGAGCCATGAGAGAGAGAGCGAACTATTCACCTCGTGTGCGACGCAAAGCATTTCTAACCACTGCGGCACACCCACTCAGAGTTAGGTAGATCAAAAACTAGACCGACGTTCACTTCGATAGAGTTATCAGCTAACAGACTAAGAAGATTCAAAAGAAGTAGAGTATGCGCTTGAAGAACGCCGCTACAGAGCTCCGAATCGCCCCAACAGCACAGTGATAAAGGCCACCACGGGAGCACGAAGGAGCCTTCACCCGACAAACCGATCGATAGCAATCAATAACAGTCGATATCGATCGTACGAGTCAAGGAAAACAATATATCCCAAGGAAAAGCGATGAGAAACACTACAGAGTTCGACCCGACCACAACACGAGCGGAGGCAAACGACAAAATGAATGGATCGATAAGGAGTGGAGCGGTTGGGAGGCAGCACGGCGACGCGTTCGATGCGCAGGTTAGCCATTCCGGCAGCGACATTCGAAAATAAATGGCGCACATTTGATTCGTTCGAATCGGACGGGCGCCCACCCACGTGCCTCTTCCCCACCTGGTTGGTCAAGGGACGGTCGGTCATGGGGGAACTGGGACGCGGGGGGGGGGGGGTCGTGCGGGGGCTGCTCTTCATTGTTCGCATGAGGGTCGTCTCTATGCTTTTCCTGTGTGATCCTCATTGTTCTCATGAAGATCGTTTCCGTACTAACTCTATTGGGTTTGACCTGTCCCAAGTGACAGGTCCATTTGTGATCTACCCAGGATTTTCCTCTGAGGTCTTATGAGGTTTGACCTGCCTCAGTCAGTGGACCCGTTTGTGATCTACCAAAGCTTTTCCTCTGTGATCTTCCCTGTCTCCATAATTCGCTTATCATCGTTATTCTAGTACGGTCCCAACCTTGTACTTTGTCGCCGTATTCTACAAGTTGAATTATCCTATCGTTTGAGATTTTCGATGTCACGCGCCGGTTGTTGAATTTCTGGATCACTTCGCGTACGATCTCTAGCTGTAATCTCTAGGCTCCGCACATGATGACGCCTTCGGCTCCATCGTTTGAAAGCTGCACAGCGCCAAAGATGAAATTTCGCGGTAACCAGAGACGTCTTTTTGGCGCCGAGCAGTCGACAGCGGCTGGTGTAAGAAAGATGTCGAAAGTCCGAAACGAACACAAGAGTGAGACATAGATTTTTCAAAATTCTTGAGTGATATGGAAACTTTGAGCCTTGTGCAGGAGTTGAACCCGCATCACACCTTTTCCGGGAAAGCATGCTAACCATTGCGCTACGAAAGGCCCTGTTCCGCTGTCACTCTTTCTGATATACGAGATGTCCATTATGTCAGTAATCAACCATCGGCTATTTGGCCTTGTAAGGAGAACGTTGAAGATTGCTTGCTACCGGAATCGATACTTTGTATCGCAGAAAGAGTGACAGCAGAACAAAGGATTCGGTACCCCGCCCCCATTAAAATGAGACGCGCGTGTTCAGCTCCCGCCCAAGGTCTGAAGGCTTACATATCGTTCAACATTCTCGAATACAAAATTATAGCACCGTATTACTGGTATAAAACGGTAAAATAATAGTTCTTGTCGTCAACATCTAGTGATGTGCAGGACTTTTCTGTCAGGCGGGAATCGAACCCGCACTTAACCTTTTCGGGGAGCACGTGTTTAACCGATTGGACTACCGATGCAGGTTCGATCTCGCCTGACGCCAAGATTTTGCACATCACTTAAGAACGTTGCCTATATCTATAACATCATATCTTGCTATATCTATAACATCATATCACCGCTAAAAGCGGTTAAATAAAAAGAATTGTTTGATCATACGTTAACATTATTTTGTTGTTAATGTATGCTAGATTATGGCTGTATAGCTTCCAGAGGTCACACAAGTTTCGTGTGCTGTCGCTGAAAGTTGTGATGACGAGGACAATATCCCGAGGAGGAGGCTACCTGCTATTCTTACCAGTAAGCGATACTCTGATTGAACAAAGATTTATGCGACTGATAATCAGGACAAGTTTTTCTCATTGAATTTCGTCCAGGTTGCAATCCTAGCACATCCGCCAGCAAATGTATCGGTGACGGCAATATCGAGATTAGCGACGAGGACGGCGACAACTTTTCGTCTTGTCCGGAAGATGTGAACAAAGGCAAAGACCGCAGTGTGCAAAGATTAGCTGGACTCTGCAAGGGCGTTCTTTCGCTTAAACAGGAGTTAGTCCGAAATCATTCTATTTGACCGCCTATTGCGATGTTATGATGTTTCTGTAAACCCAATGATGTAGAGTGGTGTGCAAAAACGTTTGCGTCAGCCGGGATTTGAACTCAGATCCTACTCTTTACGGGAGCATGTGCTAAATCGTTACACCACGGATGCTCGTTTTGCATTCCACTCTTTCTACGCTACAACGCGTTATCTGTCAACAGCCAACCGTCTACGGTGTGGCGGCGTAGTCATTATCGATATTAAACCCACTTTTCTTGACAGATATTGGAAAGAGTAAGATCTGGGTTTAAATCCCGGCTGACGCGAACGTTTTTGCACACCACTCTACATCATCGGGTTTTATATAAACAGGAGTTAGTATTAGACGTATGGAGCCTGCTATGTTTCTAGCGTTACAGTGATTTTATTAGGTCGTTTCTTAAATTCTGGCACTAGGGGAATACTCACCAAATTTATCAGCCGAAAGTAATCAAAATTGCATGATTTTGAACCGTTCAGTTGGGCATTTTCTTGCGAACATTTTGATATACAATTGTACTTTATTCAAGATAGAGCTGCTTTGGGGAAAAATCGCACGCTGCTCATGCACGAATTTTGCGTAGGAGAGAATACCGGTGAAGCGGCACGCAAGGCTTATGGAGCTTTCTTTGGACGGCGTGAGTGCGACTGGCTCTTCAGACTGTTCTCTTCAGCTTTGAACTTCGCGAACCTCTTCCTAACCGTTCTTTCTGCCACCGTATCGTCACCTAAACTCCATTAATTTTACGCGCTGCTTCACTAACATCTTTCCCTTATGCGCCATTCGTGCATGACTAACAAGCAGATTTGTTCTTAAGACAGCTTCATCTTAGCTTGAGTTTAGACAAATTGTCCAAAAATTGAGAAGAAAATGTGTGATTGAACGACGCCAAAGTCATGCAATTCCAATCACTTCTGGTTGGTAAATTTAACGTTTGATGCTCTAGTGCCAAAATTTAAGGGAGGACCCGATAAATATTAAGAAGAGTGGAATATAGAAAGTGCTTGAATCCAGGGATCAGATGTGAAGACGGATCATGTAAAGTTGAAAGGGCTGAAACTAACGAATTGTTCTTCCTACAAAGGTATAAAAAATAATTGGTTAATACATCTGATGTTTAATGTTCTAGTGCCAAAACTTATGAAACGACGTAATAGGTTTTCCTAGCACCCATTTGCTGTAATCTAAGCATCGTACAACAAATCGGTTTTTCGCTTTAATAGGCACTTTTAATAACCCTCATATGACGCTCTCAGTTAGGCGAAAGGCTGATTTCCAGGAGAGTTGTATCTGATGCAGAGGTTTAGTAAAAATCACTTATTCGGTTTGTCTTTCTTACTTCTTGTTTTTTGTGAATTTCGCATGAATTTATGTGAATTTCGTGTCTTTTGTTATTGTAAAATTTTAAGGCCAGATGAAATTCCGTTCGGTGACAACTACAATGTGTTCAATGGGCATACTGCACGTAACTTTTATGTTGTTAAGAGTGGTCAGTTTTCCTAATAGAAAACATTCTCATCAACCAAGAAACGCTTCAACTGCGTCATTACGTCACGCTTTCATTCAGACGGACGACCAGCAGAAATGTTCCGCACGGACATTTTCGATAGGTTACGTAAAGGTATCGATGCCAATCAAGACAGCGATGATGAGTTCATTCCTGGAAGTGGCTTGATTCGTATGACAGACAGGTAGCAAATTTATCTTTTTCCGCTGCAGAATGTTAGACAGTTGTGGGATTTTGTGTGGTCATCTCGTTTCGTGATAAGGTGGCGTGCGGAGTGGAGCAACGGGGTACAGGTTCCGATGCTACCACCAAGTTCTTCAAGCGGTTCTGGGATACGAAAAACTGTTATTCGTCAGGATTTCCCGTGTATCAGGTAATCGTCGATATAGGCATTTCTTCCGGGCTTATATAATTTCTAAATATTGCAGTATTCAACAGAAAAGGCACAAGTTGATGAAGAAATTTCTTGCTAAACCTTTCGCACATTCGGCCATCAGCCCACTGCGCCTCTATGAATGTACAGCTTTAGATAAACAGTGGCTAGATTTGTTGAATAAGGTCAGTATAGCAGGCTAGGATTGTTGCTTATGCTTGTCAAATTGGAGTATTATTATACTGTTACAAGACCAGCTAATAAATTGTCTTTCAGCACTTGTTCACTGTGAGAAAACCATTGTTGTCAATGGAAATGTTTTTGGAGATAATGAATGATTTCGAAATCGAATGTTACAAGGTAATTTATGATATATACGTTGTTATTCTTCTTAACACATCAGCGAAAACGTGAGCCGTATAACGGCTTAAATGGAAACCATCAATGCTATAAGTTTTTCTTTTCTACGGAAAGCGCTTTTCATCACAGAACCGAGTATACGTTTCGCTTAAATCTGAGACGTGATAGAAGGTGGTTTTTGTCCATACATGAATTGTTAAGTGTTCGATTTCAGGCCGAAAGATCTAGGACATGGTGTTTTCTTTCAGTCTTGTTTCATATTTTCTTATGTTTTTGATGAATGTTTGATTACAGAATATCCACCAAAAACTTCTGGAGCCACTGCATTCGCCCAGTTCCCGTGATGCCGAAATAGACGAAGAAGCTGCTTGTGATATATGTCGATCAGTGAGCTTGAAACCACTTTATTAACATGTAAGCCTTGAAATACAAAGATGTTTTAGTGTGAAAGCGAGCCGGACGATGAAATGGTTTTCTGTGATGGATGTAACCTGTGTGTTCACATGTCCTGCTATGGGCTGCAAGAGCTGCCAGCTGACGAATGGCTGTGTATGAAATGTCGACTGTGTTTCGGTTGCTATACACTTTTTTTGGAAGAAATTTTCATTATCAGCTAGTCTTAGCATTATTAATCCTATTCCAAATTCACTGTTCGGTAGTAAAAATGTGGCATACGTTGTTCGAGGAAGCGTCAAAAAACTATGAGTTTAGCTATCGAATTAAGGCGTTTAATTATTCTTAGCCTGGCATCGATGAATTCAGTTATTATTGCCATTGTTAAGGTCGTGACCCTCCTTGCGTTTTATGTCCGACGATAGGTGGAGCACTGAAATGCGTGGATGAGAATGATCAGTGGGCACACGTGGTATGCGCACTATGGTTACCTGAATGCCGGTTAGTTAACTAAATCAAGTATTCACAAGGTTTCCAGTATCAGCTATCGATTAGCCTCGGTATTGCTTGAGTTCCGTGATTTTCTTATTCACTAAACGCGAGATAATTAAAACGCGTTTATCTTGTGAATGTAGTATAACAGAGGTCGTATAAATCTCTAGAAAAATTCACAAAATGAGGTCTAGTTTTGTCCATTAAACAAAGGAGGATATCTTAACACACGAACACAAATGAAGCGGCGCTCAATCCTGGGTGGTAGCTCTATGGAAAAGCGCCGATTTCTTCTTAAAACACGGTCTTTAGTGACTTGAATATACTACGCTTGTTATGCCCATGAGAAAGGCCAATCCCACCCTTTCTCTCCGTCTTTCTTTTGGTTCTATTCGTTTTGTAATCCAATCCTTTTATTTATTAACAGTGATGCGTGTAGCGCAGTGGCTGGTAGTGTCTTGAACACGCGCCTGGTCATTGGTTTGATCCCATGTCCGAGTTCATTAGGCTATCTGACCAGACATGTCATCTCAAATACTGGCGCCTTCCAAATAAATGCCCTGGGATGCGTGATTTATGGAAATGGTTCCGATAATGAACGAGCTACAGTGCCTCAAAATAGTCCAATAATCCAGGAAAACTCAGCTGAACACCTGATGCAATTGAAAACTTACTTTATTTTTAGTCAACGTTTACAGTCGTGATTTGATTCTACCCAATAAATTTGATCTACTCATAAGAAGTAAGGATGCACTACTCAGTTGTCTCTTGATTGTGGCACGTAAAGGATAAAAATATAAAGCTTTCGCCGTTGATCAATTTGAAAGTTGAACCATGCATCTGCCTTCAATCTGTAACTTCATTTGATGTGATTGAATGCATATCGGCCACCGCAATAACACGCGGTGGCCTCCCGCTGTACCGATTCAGTGGTGCTTATCCTCCCAGACAAATCTGAGGCCAGTCCGGCACCAACCTACCGATCCCGAAGGGATGGATCGTTTGTGAGCACGAGATCGAACCATCGACTTTATGTACGACGCAGAGCACCTCTAACCACTGCGCCACATGCGCTCCTTGTGGCGTGTAAAGATGTTTCAAATAATAATATGACCCATCCATGTAAATAATGCCGCGATCCTAGAAATATTAATCGGTCACGAAACGTGCCCCAGTCGCAATAACGCGGCGCTGTGCCGACGGCCCACTAGAGGCTGGGGCGACGTCGCGCAGTCGCACGTGGAGTGTGGGTCCATAAGAGATGAGGAAGGAGGAATCCTGTGAAAGTGGAATTTCCTAGTGGATATGCTATACTTTTGACTTGATCAAGGTCTTTGAAAATGATTGGGTGCATCATACTTAACCTTAACAGATGAAGTATCGCTTAAAGAAAAAAAAATCGGGACTTAACGGAAGGATTTTTGTGACTTATCGATGTTTCTAGTCAGAGCTGTCATCCTCTCAAACAGGTCTCGTACCAATCCGCTGATCTAGATGAGAAGGAAATAACGGTAAGGCCGAGCACGGGATTCAAACAACGACCACGTATGTGGTGCGGAAAACCTTCAACCACTGCGCTACACGCGCCCCCATAGGCTGAAAGGAAAGACGGGAGGCAGAGATTTTTGCATTATAGGATTAATTCATTTGGGTACGACAATGTAGCTGAAAACGTAGAAAATGCACGATCTGAGCTTTTGAGGGAACAACTTTATACCGTCCTCACCAACACAGTCTCGAACATCTGGATATTTCTTACTGATCAACAATGCCATCACATTAATGACCTTATACGAACGATTGTACTTTCTTTTACAAACTATAAATTGTAGAAAATTAGCGTTCTTCCGGTAAAGTGTGGCCAAATGTCAGTGATAGAATGTTACCGACTCAATAAGAATTTGCGAAAAATCTATAGAAAAAAGTGTTTATCCGAAGAAATATGATTCAGATTGGCGTCGCAGCTTACATGCGTAATAAGTCAATTAATCTGTGTTCGTATTCATAGATATTTAAAAGGTGTTGTTATAAAACTGTCCTTTACCCATTTGTTACATAGGTTCTTTACGTAATTGCTTCTAATTCTCCGGTTCGGTCACTGTACGAGTTAGAGTTGAGAACTTCACATTTAGAAAGCTTTTGTACGACGTCTAGGGTTTCTACAGTTCTGAGCAGTCATTCACACACCGACTGAGGATCCAATCTTTTTATAAATGGAGAGAAAGCTCTGGATTTTTGAAGTTCCCATTGTATGCGATGCACTCGCAAGTGCAAACGCTACTGTTGGAGGTGCTACCACAACCTGTTGAGCGGAAACCTGCTTTCTCACATGGTTTAGTGTTACTAAGCGCCCCTTGAAGCGGGAGGATATTTTGTGAGTTTAAGAAAGGTGGAACTTTTATTCGAAATGATATGTATGCGGATATGTGGTAGGCAAAGATCTGTAGGTGATACTGGATAGCATTTCCTTTATGCGTCAGTTTGTTTCGTTAATAGCCGATAGATCTTTGATGAAGTCTCTTGATCGCTATGATTTCTCTTTTTCTATTTGTAATCATCTGTTTAAGCTTCGTTGACGCTGAAAAAAGAGAAGGAATAACGTCCATTGATCAGATAATAGTGGAAAGATGGGTGGCGAAGTAGGTGTTCTACTCCTCCTTTTTTTCTTCTATAATTTATTAGATTATATGACATTTCTATTTAGGTGTGCAATATGCGATACCCGACAAGGAGCATGCATAAAATGCATTGTTGACACTTGTAAAATTTGGTTCCATGCAACGTGCGCTTTACGTTTTGGATTGGAAATGCGTATTGAACAAAACGTTAGCATTGTTTCCAAACTAATTTATGTCTACTTTTTTGCAAGCCATAACTCTTTCGATGTCAGGATCCGAACGACGAGAAGGTGAACATGATCTCTTTGTGTCCAAGACATCATTCGACCAAACCACACGGTAAAGATGAGGATAAGTACCAAGCAGAACAAGTTAGTATTGTTCACGAAAACTGACACTATTGCTCAAAAGCAGGTCGATTTCTTGCGTGGCTTTGTGATGACAGTGTTTTAGATGTTTGTTGGTGACCGTTAAGGTGTGACATATAACCACAAAAGTGCTGATACGAGCAAAACTGGTCTTGAAATGACTTCAAATGCGCGGTCACCCTTTCGGGGACTCACTGGGTTCTCCACTGCACCATCGAGGTCCTCGCTCCTTCTAGCAGCTGTTTCTTTATCCGCAATGGATGACTGTCAGAAATAACCGTCGAAGAAATTTTAGATCGTTTCTGCCGTCGGGAATGAATTGATAAGAAAGTAGATTTAAAAGTCGTGATTTCGTCCATAGCTTTAGGTTAATTGGATTATATTCCGATTTGTGCTCCCAAGATCAATGCTGTTGATGGATGATTGTTGACTGCTACCGATTACGGTTGAAACACGGCTGAAGTGAAGACAGAGCGAAGGCTATGCTGGTACAGCGCGTAACACGTTAGCGCCGGAATGGGTAACTACAGGTTCAAACACACTTGAGGGTTAAAGTTCTGCTAATATCTCAGCACTTTCTTAGTTAATACACATTTTACTCAACCGTAGGGAATGAATTAGGAGGAGAATAAAGTAGAAGTTATTAAAAATGTGCTAGCTTTTTTGCTGATAATTGTAGTCGCTCATGTTCACTGATACTTTGAAATGAACATGCGTTATTTGCAGGCCTCTTCTGATGAGGAAGCGGAAGGTTTGTATAGTATAGGTCTTTTGAAAAAACTGGAACAAAACTGCTATCTGTATGCTTCACACGAGGAAACTGCGACTAGGTGAAATCCATTCGAAATCTAGTTAACATTCAAACATGATCTATTGCTAATATGATGCCAGTTTTTATTGTGTTTCAGACTAAGGCAGGATCCGTTGCTCGTTGCTGCTGTATTCGAATTCTGGAGAAGAAAAAGATTACATTTGAATTATGGCAGACCGCTTATTGACAATCTCCAGGACGAAATTAAAGTGCGAGATCTTTAGAAATTTCAAAATTGAATCTCAAAGACCTAAATTAAGTCTTGTTGTCCCTAGACAATTTTCGTAAACTTTTTTTCTTGTCGAATCCAGGAGAAAAATTCAAGCGAAGTGTCTAAGGAGATGTTTTACAGATAGGTGAATCGGATACGCCACAACTTGAACTACCTGTTTGTACTATTGTGACATCAACAGGGGCATCCGCTCTCGAACCAACAAAGAGAGGTCGTGGACGTCCACGAAAATATCCGGATGCACCATTGAGCAATTTGCAATCTTCTGAGATAAAAGAGCCTGTCGATAGAAAAGGAGGGAAAACGAATATCGTGCGCTCTCGCTTGCTTCATTCTTTACAACAGGTCAGAATTTGCTTGCCATTCGTTCTTTTGAATTATCGTTGGAGTTACTTTACAGCCATTGAGGCTGTAAGTGTGGTATTAATTATTTGATTTTAGGGACTTCATCTGATGGGTCTTGTTGTGCGCAAATATAAGGCAAAACATGCATTGACTCACACACATTTGGAGACGATAATGTTGCTCTTGGATAGAATTGCTGGCCCTATACCACTAAGTGGTCGTAAAATAGCCTACTTGAATGGAGCCGTGAAGGCATGTTATTTCTTATATTTTTTCTAGTTTTCTTTGATCTCAAATTCATAGGAAATCTCGCATACTTACCATTGCATTTTGTTCACTGGCTAATTTTTTATTAAGGTCATGCAGGCCTCTTGCAAAGTTTCCCAACTTATATGTAGTTCGTGATGCAATATTCTTTATTAGCCGTTCTATCTATAGTCTTGTTGTAGACAGTGTATCCAAAGAGTCTGATTGACGAAGCAGAGAAGAAAGCTAGAGAAATTTGTTGCTTCAAGGGATCGTATCGCCTTCGAAGGTGGGTAAGATAGTTGTGCTACCACATTGATTTTGAACTGTGTAAAATAATTTCGTTGCTATAGAAGAACTGTGGATATTAATCGCCCTGAAATTTTTTTAGTAATAGCGATGCAAAGTCGTTTCTGTCCGATTCGTCATCATCTGTAAAGTCAAGTACACGCTCACGGGATATGCCAGAATCTGAGAAAAAGCAGGAAGAGGAACTTGATAAGTATGTATTCTCGTACTTCCTATGTACATAGTTTTCTCTCTGTACAACATTCAAGCGTTCATGTTCTAACCTTTGAGGTAACCATTAGCTGGTGTCTTTCCAGGATCTCATTATCTAAGTTGTCATGTTAATAACAACCAAATGAATGTTTTTCAGGAAAGTTAAAGTGAAAGAAGAAAACTTCGTTCCTAACCATTTGACGGTGGAAGGAAGTATTCGAAGAAGAAGTCTGCGTAGTTGGAAAGACCACTCTATAGTGAAGAACGAGCCAAATACTCCAGTGAAGGGCATTGTAAAAATTGAACATCAAAATCATTCAAATAGTGTGAAACAAACGTCATTGCCAACGTCTAGTCAAGGTCCTCGCCTCAACAGTTCTGCAAGTCATGAAACGTCAGGTGATGAAGTCGCGATGAGCAGAGTGAATAGCAGTTTCGAAGGCCGTCTTAGTATCACTGTTGCTTCTTTCGAACACTCCTTATCAGTTTCCAACACCGACGAAAGAACTACTCGCATAAAACGTCGATCCGAATTGAAAAAGATTGCAGAGGTGCCTGCTTCACCTTTACACAAGCTCCCTAGAACTGTAGCAGAAACATCCAATATTGAAGTGAAACCCCTTGATTCACTGAACATATCAGACTTTGGCAAGGATTGCAAACAGCGGTACAGTCCTTTGAGCAAAATCTTACCGATGAGTATTTTCACTCAAGGTTTAACATATGGTTTTGCAGTTTGAGAGGGTCAACAATCGATAAGAATGATGAGGTGAACGAGAGAGTTTTACGACCTCGTCATAGCTTTCCATCGATGATTCAAAGGGATCACGGTTTCGCTACGACATTAAGTGAACCAAAAATTGGTGGGTTTGTAACTGCTTCATCGAATTTGAGCGGAATTGAAGAGATTTTAATAGTACGATTTAAGGAGCCATTACACGCTTCCGTACCACGCGAGATTTG
This sequence comes from Parelaphostrongylus tenuis, assembly GCA_019055375.1. Classification (NCBI taxonomy): domain Eukaryota; kingdom Metazoa; phylum Nematoda; class Chromadorea; order Rhabditida; family Metastrongylidae; genus Parelaphostrongylus; species Parelaphostrongylus tenuis. The sequence continues at coordinate 63,105 of JAHQIW010007315.1, forward strand.
CATCATAAAAGCGGTATTCGTCGAATGAGAGCATTCGGAACTCATTAAACGTTGCTGACCATATCGTTCATTGAATGAGATGAAGATCAGTTCTGAAATTAGTGGGTAACTGCCCACAAAATTGGCTACAACATCTGAAGATGCGCCGGCAATCAGCGCAAACAAAACCGATAAAGATTTTAATCTATAGTAGGTGCAAATCTATACTGGTGTGTCACTTAATCACTAATCTTTGAGGTACACACACACTTGTCTCTCTCGTTTCTCTTCCATAATGACTACTGATAAGTACTTGCGAAACGCGGTGTGTAAGATATTTCGAGTTCATTTGAGTAAGCGTGATGCTTGTCCATCAGTGATCTTTCAAGCAACCGGTATCTTTCGTGACGTCAAATCTCACTCAGCTAGTGTAGTGACGGGGTCGTGTCTCGTGGAAAGCAGGCGCAAAAAGCCAGTCATGCATACACAGATAATGACAGCTTGCATCTCGTGGGAAAGCAGGCGCATCTGGTGGGAGAGCGCTAGCGCAACGCCGTCTGCATATCAGTGTTGGTCCTCATTGGGTCAATTACGAATATGGTGACTCAATATATAGAAATGGCACATAGATGGCTCCACGAATTCTTGATTTTTCGCTCATAAGGCCTTTGCGGCAAAGCATATCGTTTTTGCGATGGCGTAAGAATTGTTGCTTTGTTTTGTCCAAGCAGTTCATTTTATAAAGGTGTATTCTGGTATGAGGTACCGGTCAGTCCGCTTAGACCTTGTGACAGAGTACGCTAAGTAATTCGGGGGTGCCTCATTTCGAAATTTCGTAAGTGGGAATCACTTCACTTCGAAGAAACGAAGTGCATTGAAGTGGTGTGTGAAACGAGTCAATGAAGATCTTGATTCACGGTCATTTTTCAATACTTTATGACAAAATGAGGTTGTGAGTGACAATTGACTCAATGGATTCGATGTGAGGTTGATGAAGAGCATAGTCAGGATCTCAGCATTAGTATTTGAAAACTATTGGCAAGCTCTCTAACATTTAGGGCCTCGTTTTTCTCATATAGGATGTGACCGAATTTGTAATCGAGCGCTTGGGATCTGAAAACAACGCGCAGGCTACAATTTTATCAGAGATTCATGAAAAGGGCGAAATTAGTGAACTTTGAATCTAGCGGGTTGCTTTGTTGATTCACTATTTCTTTTGAAATCAAAATGCGCTTTTCCAGCAACTTTTAATGAAATTTTCAGTTCCAATTGGTTACAGTACAAGGACTTTTCGATCAGAAAATTGATATATAAACATGAGGTGTATTCTTTTGTACATCGTATTCAACAGCGTTCATTGAAAATGACTGACAGATTCGTAATTTCTGCACTCTCGTATATGAGATGATATCTCTTCTTGAAGAGGACGGCATAAACATTTGTGGTCGGTCTTGTGAATGCTGTGTTTTCGTCTCGTATGTACTTACTTCACCAGTGCAACAATTGTAAAGGGAAGCGTTACAGCTTCTTTTCTTTCAAATTATGCTTATAGCGGATCTAAAATGGAGTAACGATGGGTGTTTTTCTGAAGTAGTTTCTGGAATTGTGCAAAGATCGTGGTTCCCATTTTAGTACCTGAAGAAATCCTGCTGATGTAATGACTACGTTGTGAGTCATGAATAGCTCATGAGCTAACACTCTGAATCATGAATCAATCGCACATTTGGCTTTTACCGATGTTGTGAAGAAAATTTTGAAACAGCAGGTTGTGCCTAGTTCGACGCATATTCGTGACTCATACTTATGAACGATAATAATCCGAGTCAGTTGTAAACATGGTTTCGAGCACTATCCTCAACTCGCATGCATATTATCCAATAATGTTGAGTTATATGGAAAAACTTCCCGAGTCCAGGCGGAAGCTCAACCCACCGTTTCACCTATAGAGGGTGTGCGTGCTACCATTGCACGACCGGGGCTACCGCTCTGCTGTCATTCTTGCAAATTGCGTGCATAATGCTTCTCTTTGTGGTTTTGCAGCCTAACAAAACGATTTAAACTCTAACTGCGTGCATATCAGGTTCAGTGGTTGGCTACCGTATAGGTTTTGTCTTTCTGTGTGAGATCGTGCGGCAATCGGTCTCATTGGTGCTGCAAAGCTTACGCTTAGCCACTCTGTTAGACTACAGCTACCGGAACTAAGAAACGTAGATCAAAGTATTTCGTCAAGGGCTAGATGATCGTTCAATCTTCAGTTTGTTCTGTCGACATGTTCTTACGTCTGTCGCTTCACGGAGGAGTTAGGGCATTGGAAACGACGTGCGCTATCCGAGGACGGTACTGATCGAACAGGTAAACCACAGTACAGATTGCAGTGTAATAGAACAATCACTGTAGAAGAAATCACTCAGGAATCAGTTCGCTCTGTACTCTTGTTTCACTCATATGACCCTACCCTAGTCAGGTGTGGTAGTTGGTGATGTGACATCAGCATGCATAAGACTCATTAGACTGTTCATTCAACGATAGGCTAGGTTTCGCACGATCATTACCTTTCTTGACGGCATAATTCTAACTACTGACACCTCAATGAGTAGTGTAGGGGATTAACCTGCGAGAAATCTATCGAGTTCCTACTGAGATGCCCTCATTGACTGTCACTGAAGGTTTTCCATAACTACCCTCTGATCGTTTGATCTTGAATTAGAAATGGTAGTTGTTGTTCTTGTCAGGTATGATGCCGGATCTCTTCTGCAGTATGACACCGCAAGACTTCTCATCGTGTATCCTAAAAATCTCTGGGAAAAAGTCTTCAGTTCTAGGTGTTTGCCCTGAAATAACGTCAAGCGATCGCTCCAATAACAGCTTTAGAGTGATGTCTGAACGATATATTTGTACATCCGTAGAGAAGCTATAAGTTGATCAATGTGATCTTTTGCTGTCTTCTACTTAAGCTCCAAATATGTCATGTAACTGAGCTGAACGCACCAATTGAGCAGTACTAGTCTCTATTGAGACTTTGATACTCCCCGTTGATGAACTGCATTGTGCGGCGAGATCTCGTCCAACTTATCAAGCTCACTCAAATTCAAAATCTTATCGTTTCTATTGGAAAGGTATTTCAAGGCAAACCATGTAATAGCAGGGCCCTACGGGTTATCGAACCTAAATAGGGTATTCTATTGGGTCGACAGATCCGGACTTCTTCGTTTTTGTTGATTATTTTCTTGTACTCCAGTTCTTGTTTTGTGTTATATATCTTAATAACCACAAGAAGCTGCTCTAAGTGATAGTGAAAAACGAAAACTCGAATGTGCGAAAATTAATCAACAAAAGCGACAAGATCCGGGAAATTTCCTACCTATCCAGTACTAGAAGTGTACGGTTTTGCTCGCATACATGAAACTAGCGAAATCCTTTGAGAGTTGTGGCGTTTGGTAGGACATCGGGCGTCTGCTGATTTCCCTGAAGGCGTCTGAAGGCGATATAGGCGTCTGCTGATATCCCCTGAAGGATTGGTGATTGACGGGGGATACAGGTGTTGAAGGTGATACTGAAAGAAGATTGGTGGTAGTAGGATGTAGATGTTTCGAAACTGGTTTTTTTCATACTTTTGAAAGCTTTTTTCATATTAAATTTCTGCAATTGTTATTATACCGACGTGAATGTCAGTTTTATCTTAGCTTTAAGATCAAGTGCTGAAATTCTCTGTCGTTGTTGATCTATCATTATGCTAATCTATTTGTAATTGCACAATTTAGAAGAAGAAAAGTGATTTTCTAGTGAGTTATACTCTTTGCTTCGTGAGTCACCTGTAATCCTTGTACTCATCCATAACGAAGAATTTTGGCATACCTTATGTTTCAGAGTGTTTTTCTGTCCTTGAAGCGAGGGTGAAATAGCTGTTCATTAATCAGCTGAACCCCATGAGATCCCTACCTTCTCTAGTGAAGAGTGAATTTTTGTTTTAGATGTTTTCTTTGCATAGCTTTAGAGGGTTTCACTTCTAGTTTTGCAATCTTCTTATTGAATTATTCTCTCTGAGTACTTTGAGCTTTTTGATGTATTTTATTGACTCGTTGGTTATGTGATTTTGTTATTGCCATTAAAGTGATCTAAAATATCTCCGTAGCTTTGTAGTGTTTGGAACGTGTTGAATTCATTATTCACCTGAATACTTGAACGTAGTTTGGTCCAATGATAGTATAGAGAGTAGAACTTGAAAGATCAGCTAAGCTAAGGCACATGGCGTGGCGCTGTGATTTGCTGTTGAACGGCGTTGATTAGGTAGTTGATGAAGGGCTACGATTAGGATAAAAGGATGACTTGCTCCCATCATATAACACTTGAGGATTGTGTTCACCTCTAGTATTTTGGATCAAGGGAGATTAACGGGAAAAATACCGAGATTGATAGATAATTGATAGTCTTGGGAATAACTGCAATCTAATCATTTCTTTCGCTTCTATAAGAAACGGAACTTAGGTCACCTTCGAGAAATCCTTGATGACGATCACATCACGATTCACCTGCATCACCTGTCGTCCCCTTGATTGTCGATTGACTCGAGCGGGTACCAGCAACACTTCCATTTTTCCCTATCGTGTGCAAGAGTAGCCCAGTGGGTCCTCCTCGCTCTAGGGATTCGCTGAGCATCATATCTTTCTTCTATCGCTTTCGTGAAGAAATCGGACCAACGGGTCAATGGTCTTCTTGTAGAGCGCTTGTAAATATTCCTACTTATGGAGACCACGTATTTTTGAAATAAAAAAATAAGTTTCCAATCATGTAGATTGAAAGAAACGTCATCTGGAAAGTTGTGACTTCCACATTTGCTTCTCACCCATTAACCACATCATGTTCACTGATTTCGATATGTTTGTGGCTAGGATGTTTTCCACCATATGTGCAGATTTCGATACATTCGTCAAATTAAGGGATAAAAGATAAAGCTCTCGGCGTTGATCAATCCCTGAAGGATGCACCATGCATTCGTCTTCAGTATTTAAGTTCGTTTGAGGTGATTGATTAGATATCTGGCCTTTACAATGACTCGCGGTGGCCTCCCGCTGAACCGAGTCAGTGCTGCTTATTCTCCTAGACAAGTTTGCGACCAGTCCGGTACCAATTTACTGACCTCGGAAGGATGGATGGCTTGGTGAGCCATGGGCGCGAGATCCGTACCATCGACCTTGTGTGCGACGCAAAGCACCTCCAACCACGCCACATGCGCTCCATGTTCCGTCAAATTATTGACTCAATATTTCGACTTCTTTTTTCGAACAGTAGAAAGAAATCGAATCGAACAATAGAACAATGACCCCATAGTTCGCCGCTCCTTCACTGATTTCAGATTAGTAAGTAGATATTGTCGGTTAGGTCTGTTGATAGCCATGACCATCATATTACTATGATACAACACACGGACCAAAATATAGATTTTTGGACGTTAGGCGGGGATCGAACTGGCATGTCACCCTTCGCGGGGGCGGGTACCAATCAGTTGTACTACCGAGGCTCCTGTTCTACTACCACGCTTTCGTGATACGAGGTATCGATCTGGCAGCAACTACCCGTCAACTTGGCCTTGTAAGCGCATGTCGACACTGGGCCCAGTTTGCCGACAGATATTGTACATACAATCAATTAGAGGCTTTTTAGATACTTTCAAATATAAAAAATTCTTATTGATTACAAATAGATCAATCTAAAACAAAATATGTTTGTTGTCGACGGTGTCACTAGGACCTCTGTGATGTCGTTCGTAGCTGGAAAAATGAGACGATGTGTAGAGAGTAGTGAGAACTTAAGCAGTCACAACAATATATTCAAAGATGTGCAATGACATGCAAAACTTCGAACCTCGGGCGGGAGTTGAACTCGCGTGTACACTTTCTCCGAGCCCATTACAGAAACAAAGTTAGCAGAGCTCGGATCTCGGCAGTGCAGTGGTTAGCACACGCCTTTGGAAAGGGTGAAACGCGGGTTCAACTCCTATTCAAGGTTCAAAGTTCTGCATATCACTCAGCATTCTTGGGAAGGTAAATTATTAGAATTCTGTATGTCAAACGATTCTAAATTCCTTCTCAGTAGTGGATCAAAGAAGCATCTCTTGTGTTTTGACCTGGATTCATGACCATGTTTTATGAGAAGGTGAAGTGTAACAATTGTAGGCTTCCATGAACAAGCTGATTTGTCATTTTATCAAATCAATCCTATTGATTCAATGTTTATCTAGTTCTAATTCCAATTCTCTTTATCTACTGACATCCTATCAGCATCACCTGTATCACCTGTTGTCCCGTTGATCGTCGAGTGACCCGAGCGGGTACCAGCAACTCTTCCATTTCTCCCTATCGCGTGCAACAGTAGCCCAGTGGGTCCTCCTCGCTCTGGGGATTCGCTGCGCATCATATCTTTCTTCTATAGCTTTCTTGAGAGAGTTGGACCAATGGGTCGGTGGTCTTCCTGTAGAGCGCTAGATATCCCGAGCAATCCAATCGATAACGGCTGTCGTCCATCGGTTGTCGTTGAAGCGCATCACGTATCCGGCCCACCTTATATTCGATATCCTGGCTTGTAGAACGGCGTCTCTGATTTTCGATCGTTGACGTAGGTCGGAATTTCGGATCCTTTCTCTTAACTGCGAGATACGGGGTACTCCTAGCATCGACCTTTCGACTCCGCGTTCGACAACTCCAAGTGATCTTTCATCTTGCTTACGTAGCGACCAGGTTTCTGCTGCATACGTTAGGGCAGGGATAACTGTAGAGTCGAAGAGGTGGGCACGGAGTCGGATGTTCTTTGTCCTCTTCACTACATCTTCGATGCTCTTAAATGTTCCCCAAGCCGCTCGTTTCCTCCTGCTCAACTCTGGAGCTAGGTCTTGTTGATTTCATCATGTTGATCATGTTGATTTCACGACCTAGATAGACGTATCTGGAGCATTCGGAGATTGTCGTTCCGCTGAGCGTGAATGGGGCATTTAAAACCCATCCGTTCCTCATGGACATCGTATCACTAGATTTATCCCTATCCGCATACCTATCAGCATAATAATCCAAAAATATACTGGTATTATTTTTGCTCAATTTAAATCAATTAAGAAGTATTTGGTAATAAACAATCTATCGTCGTGATCCTTAATACAGTTCTATACATAAGTTTCGAAATAAGATATCTTAAATAATGAAATGAGATTTGAGAAAAAAGAAGAACGAGATTAGCCAACTGTTAGTGAGACTTTGGACCTTACTCTCCTATTTTGAAAGAAAGGCTACTTTGTGGTGTTACCATGAAGATTCACGGAAGTTGAAGAACTTCATTGCTTACTGATTTTGGTACTTATATGTTATACGGTGATAAATGAAAGGAATGTGAATATTCGACCTTACTCGTTGAACAAGAATTTTTCGTAAGAGTGTTAGTAATCACTGGAAAGCTTAAATCTCTGGCTAGAGCCGTACGTGGTCGGTTTCGTTTTTCAGAAAAAACATTTTATAACGCTGTAATATTCAAAATAAAATTATGTTCCATAGGACTACGCGTTTTTTTCACCTCGTATATGTTTCGCTGGACAAAACTCCTTCCTGAGAGTGCTGGTACTCATTCAATAGCGTTGTAGGAGAAGGAAAACATATGTCTATCGTTTTTCTTCTCGCCGAGCAGAGCTCCTTCTTTAGACTACTAGTACTCATTCGATAGCGTGAATTTCAAAGATTTCAACGTTATGATTATTTTCTGAAAAAAACAGTTTCCTTGTAGCATAGTAGAGAAAATAAGATTGAGTCACATACGCCGCGCATTTTTGCTTGTCGGGTAGTGTATGTGCGTGGCTGTGGGTCACGATCAAGCGATCACGCTGACGCGACTCACATGCGTAGTGCGTTTTTTTACTATCTGATTTGGGGTTTTTCTTTATTATGAAAGAAACTTCAGATAACAAGTATGACACTGATACTATAAGATCTTCTCTACATTTTCATGTGCTTTTTATGCTTCTCAAGGATTATACGCATGAGAAAAATGGAAACGCGCGGAGGGTGTGAAACATAATCTTATTCTGAATGCTACATCGTCATTGAAGGGATGTTGTAAAAAACCGGCCACGTACGGCTCTAATCAGACATCTAGGCGTTCGAATGATTACTAGCACTCCTATGAAAAAAATTGTCCAACGAATGAGGTTGAATATTGATTTGTTGCAATCCACATATAAGTCTATTTTTTTGGCAATAATAATCATTGGAAAAATGAAATAATCAATAATAAAGCTAGCATCAAAAACATAGAAATAACAAATAAAACACGAAACTAATGTGAATCACGTTAATAAGATAACTTAACAACATGTACAGAATGTTGATAACATTAACAATAACATTAACCCAGCAATGTGGAGTGCAGTGCAAAAACATTTGTGTCAGTCGGGATTGGAACCCTAATCTCACTCTTTCAAAAGAGTGCTATGCAAAACGAGCGTCGGTAATGCAACGGTTAGCATACGCTCTTGGAAAGAGTGAGATCTGAGTTCGAATCCCGACTGACACAAATGTTTTTGCACAGCACTTCACATTATTGGGTATATCACAAGATCATACCACCGCAAGTGGCGGTCAGATAAAAAGAATTTTCCTTGATTATAAATAACAGTAACATTGACTGCTATTATTATAATTAATAACTGAACAATTAATTAACTAATTAGTTAATTTCAATGCTAACTAATTAGCTAAGAATTATTATTATATTACCAATTAATTTACTATTTATACAAGTTCTATTTACTATTTATACAAGTTCTATTGTTTGAATTATGGTCGTAGAAAAATTGACCATCCTTTTAATATGCCTTCGAGAACATCGATCTGTCCAAAGTCATGTGCTGCTGACGTGGCGTTTTGTGAAAGCCCGTCGCTAAGAAAATGTCGAACAACTAAGACAATAGGCTGACTAGTCTTAGCGGTTAGATTCATTTCAACTTTCTGCCTGTTCTTCCAAATATGTTTCGATAATTTTGAGATTTCCAAGCTTACACGAGGCTGCTAACAAAGTTTATTCGATAGGAATATATCATATTTTGAGCCATTAAAGTCTAAGCACTTCATAGGCGTCTGTTCCTCCTACCGGACTCATCAGTAGCGCCGTCCTTGGTTCAGCCGATCCCTTGAAGCTGTACCCCTCTGTGGAGGAATCGACGTCGAGCAGTGAGTTACTGCAAGTCAGATGTTGGAATTACTTGACGTTGTAGTGATCTACAGTCGAACTTGTGGCTTCTAAGATGGACCATACCTCTAATATTACCTGAAGGGATCAGCTGAACTGAGGACGGTGCTGCTGATAAGTCCCGCTAGGACGAAGCGCGCCTGTATAGCACTTATACCTTGATGGCTCAAATCTTCACGTTTCCTTATCAGGTTATTCTTTGAGCATGGTTTATGAAAAGGCGGTCGAATGAGAAGTTTAGTCGGTCTATATAAAGGGGACCGTCAAGTGAAGTGACCTCATTTGAGCGGGATTCACTGAAGAAGATTCTGTTTGAGCGACAACGACGGTTAGTACCACAACAGGGACGAAGGACTGTGACCAATCGCCTCGAGTCTCGGTCCACAAGAAAACGAAGAGGTCGAAGTGTTAGCCGAATAAGCGTTGCTATCAGACTCTTGTGAGCTCAGAAATTTATAAAGCATATTGATCACCCACGCTGTGGTTAAATGAAAGTCGGTTCAATTGGTTACCACTACTGTTACTGTTAAAAGCTGCTAGATAGCAATTGGTAACCGACTTTCCTCTAACTCTAGACTTACTAATCGATCATTTCTTTTTTCTCTCCACTCAACCGCTTTTCTATAGACCTTACTCATAGAATAATCTGATAGGATACATAATGTTTTGAGTCATTAAAGTAGCCTCAAGGATCGGCAGAATCGAGAGAAGGTGCTACTGATAAGTCCCAATAGGGCGAAAGAGGCGCCTGTATAGTACCTATACATTGATGGCTCAAATCATGATATATTCTTATCAGATCATGTCTTTTTTTTTTGTTGATTTGGCCAATCTCATAAAGTTGTTTAAAGGTTGAATTTCCTTTTCTAACGACCTCGAACTGGTTAAAACAATAAGGCTACTAAATATCGATTGTAGTGGTGAAGTGCCGCCACCGACCGAGCTTATTGGAGGCTTCTTCATCAGTAAAGTTATTCATTTTTTCAGTGAGAATTCAAAGTGACATAGGAGGCAGGGATTTCACTGCAGCGCTGCATTGCAATGAAACTGATCATTACTGTGAATTTTCCGTTGTATTTCATCATTTATTCTCAAATAGGGTTGAATTCATACAAGATATTAAGGAGGCATTAGTAGGGTAATTGTTCTTGCAAGTAGAATACTACCATCCTACGCGGTGTTACAGTATCGAATAGAACTTATAATTGTTCACAGTGAAGGGACCAAAACAATAGCTTAGAGAAGAAGGTTGAATTCTATTCGTTAGTCCTACCTAAAACTCTTATCATCTTACGAAAATCTATGAAACCCCGCTGAGACCCATAGTTCATGCCAATTTAATTGATTTCTAAGCTAATCGCACTCATCTGAATCCGAACGAGCATAGGTAGTAGACTGTCTTCAAGCATTTCTCTTAGCTAAAAGATAGCTTGGAGATAATCAATAAAGCTGAAGTTGAGAAAGTTAGTAGTTTGAAGTCATTAGGTATTATATCAGCTAGACAACTTACATATTGACTAATTAATTATACTCGTTTTTCTATTTTTTGATGACGATGTTGCTACGAGTGGCTCAAGGTGTGTCGAGGGGATTCGCCGGACCTTTAGCAAATAGGTGAGCGGCTTCTTCTTTCTTTCGTAAAGGATGTAATTCTCATTCAACACACAGCTGAAAAGAAAAGACAGTGACTGTTGAGCTCCTATCAAAGTTCTATGTGATGGTGACAGTATTTGAAGAGAATATAACATGTTTTGAGCCATGTATTAGTGCTATACAGACACCTGTTTCGTTCCGGTCAACCGCTTTTTATAGACCTAGCTCAAACAGTAATAATCTGATAAGGATATAACTCACTATAACTCATTAGAAGAGCTCACTATAACTCATTAGAAGATTCACTTCAGAAGCCACAATCTCTACTGCAGGTCACTACAATGTCAGGTAATTCCATTATCTGACTTGAGGTGATTTAATAGGTTGAGGAGAAAGTTTCCGGAATTTGCTTATAAAAACTTTATTTCTGCATCAATTAAGTTCGAACAAAAGATAATTTAATAGTCAGTGAGTCAATAATTAATAGTCAATAGTTAATAGTCAAATATTTAATAGTCCTTGAAGTGATCGTAGACAGCTGTCTTTCCAACAGTTCCTTCGCCCCATGCCTCATTGATTCGACGACAGTGTCAGCGGCATTTGTGCCCATTTTGTACTCGTGAAGCATCAACAGTCGTTTCTGTTCACGGTTCAGTTCCATCTTGCGGCAGTATAGAAGAGTCATTTATCAATCGATGCGCAAGAAAACGAGCTTTCAAACCATGTGAAAATCGCATATAAAACATGCGAACATGTTAAAGTTATGGGCAAATTCCGGAAACTTTCTCCTCAACATATTACTACTCGGTGTCGACTCCTTCTTGGAGGAGTACGGCCTCAGGGGACCGGCTGAACCGAGAGAGGGGGCTACTGATGAGCCGCTAGAACGAAACAGGCGGCTTTATAGTACTTAGACATGGCTCAAAACCATATCCTTATCAGATTATTATTGTTTGAGTTAGGTCTATGAAAAAGCGGTTGAAATAAAAGGTATTTGAAGACTTTGTAGACAATTTTGTACGAGATCAATTTGATTATCTCAGCTGATATTGATTATAAAAGGATTTCGACAGAAAATAGTAAGTTTCATCATCCAGTAATGACTGATAATTTTCAATGATAATCCCATCGATGACGAATTCTCTCAAAAATCGTCTTGTGTTTCGACTACTATCAAGCGACTTTGAGTGTTTTTTCTCAACTAGATAAAACGTTCGAATTTCTTTTCCTAGAAGAGTATTTAGCCCCAAAAATTTTTGAAATGATTTTACGAACCGAAACCATCATAAATGCGAATCGGCCTTTGTAAAGATTGACATCGTTGACAAATATCATGGATGTTGGGAAAAACCGAAGACTAATGTCGCTAAGAATGATGCTAAAAAGCTCTCGGCGTTGATCAATCCTTGGAATGTGCCATGCATCCGTCTTCAGTTTTTAGCTTCCTCAGAGATGACTAACTGCATATCTGACCTTTACAATGACTCGCGGTGGCGTACCCCTGTACCGAGTGAGCGCTGCTTATCCTCCCTAACAAGTCCGGGACCTACCTGGTGCCAACTCACCGACCCCGGAGGGATGGACGGCTCGGTGGGCTGCGAGCGCAAGATCGAACCATCAACCTTGTGTGCGACGCAGAACAGCTCTAACCACCCGCCGCATGCGCTCTTGGTGTGAATGGTAGTTTTGTAACATTATAATATGTCACTTCACTTTGTCACTTTATTCGATCCGTCATCACAGTGGTTTTTTTTTTCACTGTGTGGATCCCCATACTTCTAGCAATAATTTCCCTTTTCGTCTTCTTCTTGAACGGCTTAGAATACTGATTGAGCGGGTCTCCTTGAAATTTCGAGGATAGCCTTGCTGTGGCGTTCCATAGGGCGCCTCTGCTGATGCCGGGGATAGGTGGGGGGAGGGGGAGGGGGGGGGGGGGGGGGTTGAGCTCGGCTCCACGCGCGCCGCGACGAGCATCACAGTCACTCATCCACGGCGCCACAGTAATATGTCAAGTATTAAATATCAGGAATTCATTAGTTGCAATGTATGCCTAGTGATCAAATTAAAAAATTGTTTCATTTTTCGTACTTTTCATCGTAATCCATGAACGGAAAGGAGTTCGAATCTGATTAATGGAGGTCTTGTCTTTGGGTGTTTTTTTTAAATTACCAATATTTGTTTAGAATTCTTTTTATCGTAGTGTACTACAATGTGTTCCAATTCTTCTGCTCAAATATGGCGTGTCGATTTTTGTTTGTCGCGCTCCAATGACAATTGTGTAGTGGCATGCAGTCTTGAACTGTGCTTCGCTAGAGGTTCTGCCTGTTTGCCCCTTAATTCCTCGAGTTGGTAGTCAGTCATACTGACCTCCGTGGTCCGTCCGCCTATTGATTTCTTGGGGTCCGTTAGTAACCCTTTTCCAGGGTCTTTGAGAATTGTTCCCCATCCCCGGGGCAAGTGGTCCATATGTTATGTGCACTTTGACATTGCTAACATCTGTAAACCCAGATGAGAGTGGTGTGCAAAACGATTGCTTCAGCCGGGATTCGAACCCAGATCTTACTCTTAGCACATGCTCGCGGAAAGAGTAAGATTTGGGTTCAAATCCAGGCTGAAGCAAACGGTTTTGCACACCACTCTACGTCATTGGGTTTATGGAAACATCATAACACCGCAATAGGCGTTAAAATAAAATGATCTCGGATTGCTAACATCGCCAGCAACACGCCGTCACCTATCGATAAATCGGATTTTAGCGTGGCATACCTCCGTCGTTAGGGAGTTGTCGCTCGAATTTTCTTGATCTCCTTTCATAATGATGATGAAGACGGTTTTGTCTTTGCGGGACGACCATCTCAATAAGCTCCGATTTGTGGTTCTCGAGCGTCAAATCATGTTGGAAAGACTATGTTCTTAGTGAGTCTTTATACGGGCTGTTATCGATTATTCAAGTGGAACGGCAGAGTTCTCGTTGTCTATCAGTTTTCGTTGCAGTCATATGTTTTCACTGAAGAATCTTATACTTTGATAAAAGCAAGTATGAGAATGGATTATCAGGATACGGTTGACAATGTGTCATTTCACTTGGAGTCTCAGTGACGAGATTGTCGTTATAAATCTCAGTTTTATACCTTTATTTCGAGTGCTTTATTGAGACCACGCTCAAATTTCAATAGATCCTTTCATTATTAACTGAGCCAACTTGTCATGTGTTTGTTAAGGGCTCTTGTACAACCCGATACACGTGTTTTGTCCTTACAGACTCGTCAGTCGGGTAGAACCCATCGTCTTTCGATCTTTTCAAAGTCACTTCTTTCGGGAGCTCTACTCCCGTAGTTCCAGGTGAAAATTTCACTTGACATAGAGTGTAAAACGATCGTCTTCGATGACTATCTGTAAGCGAGTAGAGCTGCCGAGAAAACTGACTATGAAAAGATCGAAAGACGACGGGTTCTGCCCGGCTGACGAGTCTGCAAGGACGAAACACGTGTATCGGGCTATACAAGAGCCCTTACCAGACCACATGGCAAGTTGGCTCAAATACTAATGAAAGGATCTCAGTTTTATCACTAGTTGTTGATAGTCGTATCGCTTCTACGTGCCTCCCCTCCTCTGGTCTATTCCATAGGTTTTGTCGGAATAAAAGTTCGGCAGGAAAGCTACATACCGAGTTGGCAGGGAATTTTCCGGACCCTTCGTCTTTGCTAATTATTTCACATGTATTCGAGTTTTTGTTTTCACTATCATTTAGAGCAATTTCTCGTGGTTGATTTGATATGTAACACGATTACATTTGTCTTCGAGATGAAATTTTTCCGAGAGCAAAAACGATCGTAGATGTTACACGAGTACCGTTTGCTCCAAGTGCTGCTTCGGCACGCTATGATCACTGGTCAAACAGCAACAGTCGTTTTTTCTTTCGGGACTATTCCATCTCAAAGACAAATGTTTAAGTGTGATATATCAAAATAGCCGCAAGAAGCTGCTCTAAACTATAGCAAAAACAAAAACTCAAATGTATGAAAATTAATCGGCAAAGACGAAAAAGTGCGCAAAATTTCTCTCCAATCGTATATTCTTTGCTCGACGATAACCGTTTGCAGTAGATTTCAGGTTGGATCGCAGTCCCTACATCTCTCGAACATTTCGCCCCATTTATATGGATTTAGACAAATCTACTAATGTATTAGCCTATGATTGGGATATTGAAAATCTGGCGCTGAAATCTTATGGTCATATTTTCGGATTTTTCTAGCAACCGAACAATGAACGAGAATTCTAAGAAACCCATTTGGCCCCTTTTTTTTGTGAGCTCGACGGGAAGTAGGGATCGATTTCGGTGCATGTAGATAGATATTGCGTTCCAGTCACATGCCCCAGTAATGGATTCGCTCTGCTGCAAAGCGACTGATCCTTGCAAGGGTTTTGCGGGCAAGTTGTTCGATATAGAAGTCGATGGTTCTTTGGTCATCCTAATCATTAATCAAACTCATCAATCAATCGTCGTTATAGTTGTTACTCAATAGTCAAGCTTAGTGATGAGCAGTCAAAATCATGTCAGTCAGCTATTATCAATCTTAATACAGGCGGTTTTTTTTGCATGGTATTAGTGTTTAACTTCTTCGGAATGGCGTGTATCCGCAAAGATGCACGATTTTCTGGAGGCCTTTCTTACGGGAAGAAGTTTTTCCCCAGACTCTCAGTAATTATTCGAAAGTTTGAAGCTAGACGATTTTGATAGTGTTTGGTTTTTGAAAAGAAGCTTCTTATTGCGTCGTAGCGGCGAAAAGAACATTATTACACACTCGGTTTACTTTATTTACTCAGCTGAGTTCTGTGGATGACTTTTCGCTAGGCCTTTAGTTGTAATTCTATGACTGAAATCTTGGCGATTCTGAGGCTAAAATTGATTTTGAATGTGGTTTCTACAGAACTCTGTAAGAGCAAGAAGAAGATGATATTTTGCACTCGGAGTGTCCTTCGTATATAGGAGATATATGCAGGAAAAGCATATGATCATAGCAGAATTCCTGGAGTATCAGAGAAACACAAAAAGCCTAAGGTTATTTTCAAGTTGGAGGAAGAAATTCTGACTGAATAGCGCAAATCGCGTGCCGTTTGTGAATTGCGCTGTGCGATCGATCAGCTGCCATTCCGAAAGGGTTAGATGTTATGTGGAGTACTGTATACTAAATATCAGGCGTAGGTGTTACTTTTCAAGAAGGTGTAAGATATGTATCGATCTAGGTAGATACAACTTTGTGACTCAATCTCGAAGCATTTGTACATGGAAGACATATTTTCTTCGAATATGAAATAGGTGATTAGCTAACTCATTACCGCTGAACCTTATAGTTTGTACTTGTTGCACTGTCGCTTTTCATTATACATCGCACTAGTACTAATGTCTCTCATCACCTGATTCACTGTATGCTTACTTTACTGTTCTCATTCAGAAAATCTTATTTTAGATCGCTTGCGTCAATGGCTGCGGAAGCATTCAAGAAACATCAGGTGGTGCCGGATGTGGTGGGTACAGCTCCTTCGAAAACTGTGAAAGCCACCTACGATAGTGGA
This sequence comes from Parelaphostrongylus tenuis, assembly GCA_019055375.1. Taxonomy (NCBI): domain Eukaryota; kingdom Metazoa; phylum Nematoda; class Chromadorea; order Rhabditida; family Metastrongylidae; genus Parelaphostrongylus; species Parelaphostrongylus tenuis. The sequence continues at coordinate 79,479 of JAHQIW010007315.1, forward strand.
GTTGAGGTGCACTTATTCCTGTTATTGTCATTCTCCTTCTCACTTGTTTATAGTTCAAATCCAATTTCAAGAAATTAGAAAAACACTTGATTTTTTAGGTATCTTTGGGAAACGTTCTAACACCAACACAAGTGAAAAATCCTCCTAAGCTTACTTGGGATACTGATCCGGGAGCGTTGTATACTGTTATTTTCACTGGTGAGCTTTATATAATATAACACTATCTGTTGAACAAAGATGCTGAATTAATTCAAAAAGATAAGTGGTCATGGAAGTTCTTCGTCAAGAACATAACTGCAGATCCTGACGCCCCATCGCGTAAAGAAGCTACCTATCGCGAGTGGCACCACTGGCTAATTGTAAATGTGCCGGGTAACGACATTAGCAAAGGCGATGTGCTGGCTGAGTATATTGGCTCAGGACCTCCAAAAGGCACTGGTAGGAATTAGCCTCTGATACACTTCACTTTAGTATTTGTTGAATCGTTTCATTGCACAAGCTTCGGTTTTTGACTCAGGTAGTCGAAATAAGAGAAACTGCTTTAGGCCTTCATCGCTACGTTTTTCTCGTTTACAAACAGCCCGATGGGAGTCGTATAACTGATTCTGAGCACGGACACCTTACAAATCGCTCCGGTGATGGCCGCGGAGGTTTTAAGACGGAAAGCTTCGTTAAGAAGCACAAACTGGGTGCACCAATTGCTGGTAATTTCTATCAGGTTGGTATAAGAACAGCATCAACTGAATACGTGGGTACTTTTGATTTCGGTTTTATCGGTACATTTTTAAAACAATATTTTAAAAAACAGGCGGAATGGGATGACTACGTGCCAATCCTGTACAAGCAGCTTGGGGGATAAAATGAAGTGCCGATTTCGATTTTTGCTTTGAATTGCAGACATAATTAATTTAAATTCTAATTAAATGTTTATTATATAATTCTTACCAGCGTTTTGGATTTGTCACTCAATATACATGTGTATTTTGGTACGAGGTTCTGTTAATTACTTGTTATATACTAGCTGTAGCAAATTTCATCCAATAAATCAATTCCAATCAGCTTGTACTTGATGTCGTACTTGATAGATGAGTTCTAAAGAAGAACTGTTGAAACACCCAGCTTATACTTATGTAACATCCACATGATCCAAATCAAACACTCAGAAGGCACGTAGTAGTCGAACAGTGGCTGAACGGAGATGAATTGATTATATTTTATTACGAGGGTCACTGACGAGCAATTCTTGTCAACCCTTGTCGCTGTAAAGGAGGTAGGCAATCGCTTGTCGGTTCACTCCTCGATCTAGATGGTTCAGCATCGTACCCGTCAGATGTTTCTCTACTCGCTCACGTTGACGACGCTTAGCGTAGCGATCACATGCTGAAACAGAATCCAGTGTTTTTTACTCGAAATCGTAATTGTGTCAATAAATACGATATTGTTGTGCCTATATGTTCTAAGAAAGTTTCTGTCGTGTTCATACGGCTTTGGGTGTGCCCATTAACCATAATTGAAATAAACTACTGTGCGATTCTGTAGAGAAAAAGTGACTATGCAAAGCGGAGCTGAAATAGGTGACATTTCGGAGACGTTGTGCATCATCACAATTGTCGAATGGTAATAAAAATCTTTGTACAAAACTGCAAGTGCTAGTTTCCAACCTTTTTTCGGTTCTTAAGTATTTCTTTCGAAAGGGCTTTTTTGTTGGATTTTCTCATTAGAAATCGTTGGAAAATTGTGAAGCATCTCTTACTAATAGTTGTAATTGATCAAGAATATAGTCTGCTGATAGAGCAGCAGCCCTGTGTCTGAAGTTTAGAAGAACAGTGCTGTAAAGCTTTCAAATTGAAATAAAAGGCGGTGAATCCAAACCGTGAAAAATTTTATCTGACAACTCCTTTGTCAACAGACTCTTTTCAAAAGACCCTTTACCAAATCATTTGAAATTGAGGAATTAGCCGATTTCTTGCCTTGTAAACAGGTCTATAGGAACGCTTCGATCACTGCGTTTTGATAAATGAGCTCGCTCTATTCAAATAGGTATGATTTTTGACAGATGTATTTCAATAAAAATGCCAAGACACTGGACGTTGATCAATCCCTGAAGGATGTACAATGCATTCGATTTATCAATCACAATCAAAGGGGAGTGAGTAAATGTTTAACCTGTACAATGGTTCAAACTGGCCCACATCCTTTCGCACAAAACTAGTACCAATTTTCGCATTTGGAGTGACTGAAGACTTGGTGAGCCTAGGGCGCGAAAGAATTAGAACCTCCGTATGTACTGTAGGGTACGTCTAATCACTACGTTGTGCACGCACCTTTGTCCTTATTATAAGGCTCTTCATTGCTGATGAAAATAGAAATATAATTTGCTTATACGGAGAAGAGGAGGGAGTGTTTTTCCGAGAGGTTGGTAATTCGAGGTATCAAAAAGCAAGATGTTGGATCGGCGTGCCTTAACTCTGATGTCATGAAGATTACAAGGAAATTCAATTCGTCTAGCATTCAAAGATATTCATGAGGAAGACGAACATAAGGGCAGTGGAACTATCACGTGAAATGTTCGATTTGGGACCATAAATTCCACGAACAAATCGTAAGTCAAAAGTGTTGGGATTTGCGCAGCAAAATGTGGTGATGAGTTATGCGAAATATTAGGTCGCTCCATAAGTTTTGGCATGGCACTAGAGCAACAAGCACTAAATTTATGAATCGGGAGCACTTAAAATTGCATGAATTTGGTACCGTTCAATTGCGCACTTTTATGGATATTTTACTATAGAAGTTGCCTATACTTCAAGATGGAGTTGTCTTGGGGACAAATTCGCTTGCTAACCTTACACGAATGGCGCGTAGGAGAAAATGCCAGTGAAGCGGCATGTAATATTAATGGAGCATGATGTAATGGTACGGTTGCAGAAAGGACAGCTAGGAAGTGGTCCGCGAAGTTCGAAACTGGAGAGATTAGTCTGGAGGACCAGTCGCGCTTGTGCCGTGCACATGAAGCTCCATTAATATTGCGCTCCGCTTCACTAGCAATTTCCTCTACGCGCCATTCGTCAATGAGTGGCAAGCGAATTCGTTCCCACGACAGCTCCATCTTCAGGTAAATATGTGCAAGCTGTAAATAAAAATGTTCACTAGAAAATGCGAAATTGGACGATACCAAAGTCATGCAATTTTGATCAGTTTTGGTTATAAATTTGTTGTTTAATGATCTAGTGCCAAAAGGACCTAATAATATGAAAACGCAGAAATAAAACTTACTTATGTAGATGAGAATCAGCGGGATGCATATGAATACGCCGATTGCTCCAACTTTCGAGGCGATCTGATTATAATAAGAATAGATGTCCTTTGTGACGAACGTCTCACAGAACTGACCTGAAATAGATTAATTGCTAAGTGGTCATATTCACAAAGAGAAGGCTAATGTATGATGTGATTAGGGCGACTCAAATCATGTTTTGCTATCATTGTTACAATTTCAGAATTTTATCATTCCATGATACTCTCACTTCTGACCTTTTTTATGAGCACCTGTTACGCTTCTTCCTTTTCATAGAAAATAATGGAAGCACAGAAAGAAAGAGAGAGAGAGATTTCAATGAAAATGGACTAGTTGTCTTGAGAAAAGAAACAGCACCAAAATCACAAACTTTTGCTTTAATCTCCTTTTATTCGACTTCATCGGATCTGGAAATTCTTTAAGAGATCAGTTGCTCAAATGATGTACTGCTTATCAAGAGATTGTTTTCAGTAGTAAATCACTACTGTCAACGATGAAAGTGCACAATGCACGTCATTCCTTTTGGGACAGGAAACTGAGTGAATCTATTAGGTCTTCTCATGAGTTGTCATTGGAGCAATAATCACTATTTATTGAAAAAAGGATAAAGCTCTCGGCGTTGATCAATCCCTCAGGGATGCGCCATGCATTCGACTTCAATTTCTAACTTCGTTTGAGGTGACTGAATGCATATCTGGCCTTTACGATGACTCGCGGTGGCCTCCCGCTTAACCGAGTCAGTGCTGCTTATCCTCCCAGACAGGTCTAAGACCAGTCTGGCACCAATTTACCGACCCCGGAGGGATGGATGGCTTGGTGAGCCATGAGCGCGAGATCGAATCACTAACCTCGTGTGCGACGCAGGGCACCTCTAATCACTGCGCCACATGCGCTCATAATCACCATTTATTAATCAGAAGTAATCGGAATTGGCTAACAGTACAATTCAACGTATGCATCATCAACCTGAAAACATTTCTGCCATCTCCCAGGCAACAAATCTATACCGTGCTCATGGAACTCTTCATTCTTGGATTCGAAGAAAGTTGTCAATCCTAGCCGAAAATGTTTGATGTGGAGCTTCTTCTATCTCAGGATCCAGCTAGCGGAAGAGATGATAGCAAACGGCAACAAGTCAGCACTGTACGGCGGATGATCCAGCAACTCTCAGTCCATTTCGGTCAACATGAGATTGTGGTGACGTCGATACGACAGAGCCCGCTTGCACTGGTCCAGATGCTCACAGAAGCGCTTCGCGTTGATCGTCTGTTGTTAACAATGTGTTGTGTTGTTTTATGTTGTATTTTTTAGTGCTATCAACAGTCTTAATTAACAATTTTATTTGCTTCTGGTTAATATAGTGAGTTCAAAGATGTGCAATCACCGAGCAGTAATGCTGCATTTTAGCGACATTGCTAATATGGGATCGCTACACGCGCTCGAATACGGAATTCGCTCGGAAGTTGCAAGAAAAGCGTCACTCTAACGCTTAGAAGTTTTAGCTTCTGGATACCACCTATTCCTTCCCGTATCTATGTTATGTCGAAATCAATGTTCACCTTCAAGCTATCTTCGTCTCAGAGTGAGGGATCATGTACAGCTGCATACATAAATAAGCACTCAGAACATGGCAGAAGAGATTGAAAGTGCTTAAAAGTTCCATGTGTTGCATGTATCATACCTATATACCATCATAGTACGATATACTTCACAACAACGCACGTTTTTCATAAATCTGCAAAACATACCTCTTCACCCGACCCCTTCTTATAGATCTCGCTTAAAAACAGTGACAACTTGATAATGATATAACATGTTTTGAGCTGTTTGTGAGTTCTGATAAGTGCTAAATAGGCGCCTGTTTCGTCCTCGAGGACTCGTCAGTGACAGTCTTTTTCGGTTATCAGATTTCACAAACTGCTCAACATATGTTATAGCATTACCAATCTTCGAAACAATTTTATGGTTACTTACAAAAAGTCTTTTCGTATATACCTAAGAGAATTGATGAGCAAAAACAGGCCTCAGACGAGAATCGAACCGGCGCTTCATCCATACCGGGGACGTCGATTCGCACCTGAGGGCGTGTATTTGCTCACCGTCAGTTCTCATAGGTAAATATGAAATAATCTGATAAGGATCTGACTTGTTTTGTGCCGATAGGTCTTGTGCTATATAGGCGCCTATTTCGTCCTGTTGAGACTCATCAGTACCAACCTTCCTCGGTTCCGTCGATCACTTGAGGCTAAATAATCCTCTAAAGTGATCGACGCTGAGTAAGAAATGATCAACCGTCAGTCGAGCTTGCGGCTTTTATAATGAATTATACGTCTTCTGTAATAAGTCACACTGTGAACGGTTCTGTAAAAGAGCGGTCGATAGCAGAGGTATGATCCATTACAAAAGCCGCAAGCTCGACTGCCGGTCACCACAACAAGAGGTAGTACCATCATCCGACTGGGCTGATCATTTTTTGCTCACATCGATTCCTTTGAAGGATTATTTAGCCTCAAGGGATTGACGGAACCGAGGGAGGGTGCTACTGATGAGTCCCATTAGGACGAAATAGGCGCCTATATAGCATTAGACCTATCGGCTCACAACAAGTCATATCCTTATCAGATTATTTCGTTTTGCGCGGGTCTGTGAAAGAATGGTCGATGGCAGAGGGATATACGAAACATCATAACAATGCGAAAAATGCAGTTAAAAACTAGAAATCTTGAGAAAAAGCGTTTTCTTGGGATTGAGCTGAAGCTGACCTGAATACGGCTGTTCGCATGTACAACTGGTCAGATCGTAGTTCGGAGTTCCGTGACTATTGCAGTTTATTGCGTCACAGTCGGAACCAGTCCATCCTTCCGCGCACGATACACATCTGAATTTGCTTGAATATGACAAAATCAATATTCTTGATGGCTTGCAGTACTCGTTACGCTTTTTTAAAATTATAAAGGACAAGAATAATGCTTCCGGTATTGATCAAACGTTGCGGGCATGCGCCATGCACTTAATTTCTTCAAACATCTCTAGAAGTGATTAAATGCACATCTGGTGGCAAAGACTTTCAGTGGCCTAGCGATGTATCAAGTTGGCGTTGCTGTCCCCCGCAGACAAGCCTGATTCTAATTTCTCCAACCCAGAGAGGTGGAGGACCTCTTGAGTCCGGGCGAGGAATCGAATTAACGAGTAGATGTGGCACGACAACTCTAATCACTGGGCTGCATAAGCAGTTTTAGTTGCTGATTTTACAGCCTGGAAACATATGCAAGACAGGCCTTCGACGAATAATACCACAATCAATACTATGGTATGAAATATTAGATTCTACAAAATATTACAGCTTTGCAGAGTCTGTTCTATTTCGACGTGGAATTACAATTTACTTTTGTGAATATTATAGAAATTAAACAGCTTCTTATTTCCTACCATATGCTGTCCCAGTGAGTGATGATATTAGGCTCCTCTCGTGGTGTTACTAGATTTAGTTTGACAGTGAAGAAGCTTGTTTATCATTGAAGCATGGACTGAATCAGTGTGCACAAATTCTCCCTTCGCTATAATGCTTCGGAATCACTTAACAGCTACAGTTCGTGGCGTAGATAGTAATTTGGCTGAACCTCAATAAGATGCTGCTCTATTTCACAATCTAAGGAAAGCAAAGTTTATTGTCGTAGTTGTATTCGAGGAGACATTTATTTTCTGACCGTTTAAATAATCGAGAGTGGAATGAGTTATGTTCTCGTTTCGAGTATCGAGCCACGGCATTTGATACTTAACGAAAACATGATCAGAACGTCTATGAAGAAATCCAGTGTCGCTACCCTTGTGTAGAACCGTTCAAGAAATCATCTTGGTAGTGCTAAACTTCTACGGTAAACTTGGATTGTTAGAATTTATTAGTCATTCCAAAATTGAGCTTGCTTTCATTGCCACAGTGGGAATACTGCCGAAGCTGCATCAGTAATGAACAGTTTGTTCGATGCTATTTCGAGTCTCCTCTACTTAATACTAAAGCGATGAGATGAAAGCTTGGACATGGCACTCATAACTGGTAATCGGTAATTAAGTGGAATAGGAGTATAGTGCATACGAGAATTCTTTTTGGATATTCATGATGTGGTGTAATCATTTCCAACCCTCTGAAGACAATGAGCTTCCTGCTTTTGAGAATTTTAGCAGTCATTAAATAGCTTAAATATTGGCAATTTTGTTTTACATATTCATATTCAGAGAAAAAGGTGAGCGCGTGAAAAAGTTCTTTCATTTCAGGATTGATTGAAACCTAAGTCTAGTGAATTTTCTGTTGGAGTTATGGAGGCTGATTTGATTCCAGCCAAGTTTATCATTCCAGATTCTGAAAAGGTACATTACCCCAAAACGTCAGCCGTTGAATAATTGTATCTTGACAACCTCACAATCTACTTGCCAAGAAAAAGAGTAAATAAAGGCGATTTTACTGGAATTGTCTCCATAATCATGAATACTTGTGCACTCACGATCCATTTGGCTCCCTTTCAAAACCGTCACAGTTCATACGTCGATGACAAGACGCCCCGGTCCATCCATCATGACAATAACACAAGCCACCCTCAATATCACCATTTATGCACGGCTTGTTCTTCTTCAGAACGAGCTCCACAACGCCGATCATCATCAACATCAAAATATGCCGGAACATCTGGAAAGATCTCACAGCAATGTTTAATTACGGACAATTAATAGAATTCTTTCCTTTCTCACTTCGCCTTCAAGCATCAAACTGACTGACAAATCAACTAAGTCGAAAGACCGACTTTCTTGAAACCTCGGCATGTTAATAATATAAACCTTCGAAAATGATAAGAAAAGCTTAGAAAACTAATCTTTATTTAGAGCTTCACGAGGTTGGTATCTTTTTCCCAATCGACCAACCTCGTGAAGCTCTAAATAAAGATATGAGTCCCTGGATTAGATGGTAAGGCTCTGAAGAAGGCGTATTCGCCGAAACGTAAGCCACAAGCAAACGCGAAACCCATCGACCGGAAAGAAGAACAATCGATTGGGAAAAAGGTACCAACCTCGTGAAGCTCTAAATAAAGATTAGTTTTCTAAGCTTTTCTTATCATTTTCGAAAATCAACTAAGTGTTATTAAGAAATTTTATTGAAACAAATTATTATATCAGAGTATAAAAAGTTTGTTCGATACAGTAGAATGCCTAGGATGGGGAGTTATTCATAATCAACAACCTCTCGCGAGGAAGCTGATTTTTTAATGACTGATGACTATTCATTGATTACTAGATTATTTCAGGAGGTCACGACTTTACTGCTTCATAGAAGAGACTTTGTTCTATCGCATTATCAGTATTTACAATTTTATACAGTGCCCTTTGATAATTAAATGTGCCGAGTTGAGGTTTACAAAAAACTGAAGATGAATTTTGAGTATCTAGTCATTTAGTCCCATACGACCAATATATGGATCGTTTCTAAGATCCTCTTTTTCAGTCTTGTAAGTCGAGAAATAGAAAGGCGACCTTAAAAAACCAATCTGCCGTCTTTTTAACAAATGTTGATTTTTTAATTTTTCTTTTGCATGACCCACAATCACATTTTATGTACGGATTCCAGTAGTTCTCATATTGAATTCGTTTCCCTGCATTCATCATCTCAAAGGTCTTTGAACTTTTCGCGTGTTGTTTCGTCTGATGCTGGAGGGAGGGCGAACTTTTCCCTTATTCATGAACGTCACAGTATACTGGTAAAGTCAAATCTACTTGGATTATGTAATTATGGAATACTGGTCGAGTCAAATCTCAAAAGGCAGCCAAACTAAGGAACACCCAGGTGACTGTAAGAGTGTTGGTCAAGGAGTCAAAGTAGCATCTTGCTTCCCTGTCACTTCCTGATAACCTGCATCATTTACCACCAGGCCATCGCCTCTTTCTCCACTTCTTTTATTAAATATAAATTACTACTAATTCCATTGCAACGCTGCGACTGGTTGCAGCTGAAGGGGTTGAGAATTCCAGCGCAGAGCGACAGCTGCGAAAACAAACGAAACATTGGTGATCACCTTCTCATCATGTCAGCAAAGCTCGTTTTTCATTTGCTATCATGTCCCAGATATAACTATCTATGTAAAAAAGGAAAAAAAAATCACTTTATTTCATCCGTTTTGTAGTTTTTTCTTTTCCTTCACTGTGCAGACGCCAATACTTCTAGCATACAATTCGCTTTTCGTCTTCTTCTTGAAGGTCGTAGAATACTGGTTGAGCTCGTCTCCTTGTAACCTCGAAGATAGCCTGGTCGCAGCATCCCATAGAGTGCTCGTTATTGACTGCCTGAGAATACTGGGGAGGGATCGCCCCGCGCCGCGACGAGCATCACAAGCCCTCGACAATGCCCCCCACCGCAGTATCAGGTTTAACAAAGGGTGATAACATGGAAAGGATTGAAAAAAACAAGGACTAAGTTCAGGAAAGATAAATATATGTGATGAGCTCAAAAAAAAAAATCAGAATTTTGCGATGACATGCAAGACAACTTCTATCCTATAGGAGAAATTTCATAGAATCTGATAGACTTTCATGAAAATATTGAAATCACTACAGCCTGAGATATGTTGATTCAAGGTTGAAAGTTGCCACTATTCTCGCACTCCGACCGTCTTCTAGAGGTCATGTCGTCGCGTAAGCGGTAAAAGATGTTGGTATAGAATATGAGGAGAGTAGCAGCACACTGGTCAGCTACTCTCTTGCAATAAGCATTCAAAATTGTTTGTGAGAGTGTTTGAAGCTTCTCCGATGTTGATCCGTCAGTGGCTTACGTACGTTTTGGCGGTATCGCCCGCTTCATCAGAGCCGCATAGCTCACATTGAACCCTAATTTATGTCTATGGTAGGAATGGGAAGACATTGTTTATGGATAGCATGCAATGTAATGATACAATGCTTTTTTGCATTGTTTTTTCTCCATCACGTTAGAAGTTTATTCTTCCGTTTTCAATCTGAATATTACGAAGGGATTGAGGTGCTGGTGATTCTGGTGACTGACATTCGATTTAATTATTGAATTACAACAACATTCTTAACAGAAGAAAGTACTGAAATCATGAAAGCCTAAGTTGAAAAAAAAAACGAATCAGACAATTAAAATGATCAAGAGACAGTTCGGCGGGCCGGATTGTTAGCCATCTTTATCATTGAACTCTGTCTAGACTTAGCAATTTGCACATAGCTCTTTACTATTACATGTATTTTACGTGAAACAAGAGTGCAAGTGAATATCTATAGGATACGTTTATATCATCAAATAGGGAAAACTCCTTCCGTGAATAGTGACACTCTTTCTCTTCCCGATGGACGGCAGCACGATGCACTGGTCACTGCGGACTGCTCGCCACCGAGCCGCCGCGTGCGCGACGATGTGGAAGCTCCGACGATACTGCTAGGAACAGGCTGGAGCTTACATTTTAAACGTAATGTTGTGCGTCGTAGGTGGAGTTGGGTTCTCGGAAGTCAAAAGGTTAAGAAGAAAATAAGGAATTACAGAAGCATGCCGAGGGTAATAGACAGCCGGTTTTGGGAAATGTAACATTTTCATTTCCATGACCGACTATCGATTAATCTCGGCATTGATCAAATAACTCCGTAATATTCTTATTCAGCAAATATGAGGTTACTAAGAATGATTTAGTCGTTACAGATGAACAGTACAATACAAGTAGTTGTGATGAATGACGTTTCGGCGCTTTCGCCTTCTTCAAGGCCTGAAAGAGTCAAATTCATCTGCAATCTATTTCGCAGACCTAGTACTATATACTGAATAGATTGTTTATCAACTATCCTTCAGGCTTTGAAGAAGGCGAAAGCGCCAAAACCTCAACCATCACAACTACCTGAACTGTAGTGTTTATGTGATCTTTTCTGGATTCCCGCCGCATTTGGGCTTGGGCTTAGGCTTAGGCTTAGGCCTAATTGATATTGATTTTGACCTATACGCTCAGATAGTAAGGATAAAGACATTTGACAACAGCATCATCTCATTTTCAAAGTAAAAATGATGTTCAAAAATGCAATGGGATCCTAGAAAAGGATGTTGAAAAATGCGGCGCCACTTGAGGCCTTTGGTGAAAACGTATTTTTCGCTTTTGCAAAACGCTTTTGTAGTTTATCAATAGCTCAAATCAAGTGAATTTGAATGGCATGTTTATTTCTCAAATAGCTTATTTTTGGCGTCGTACCAGTCAAAATAAGATTTCATTTCTCATTCGAAGATTTCTCACTGGATAAAAGTTTTGTTGTAATGATCTTTTGATCATTAGATAGAGAAAGTCTTTCCAATTATAATGGCATATTTGGCTTTTGGAAGGAATTGAGTTTTGTAACGACCGAAAGAATATTGGGTTTCACATTCAGTGAGCACTTCTAGTCGGCTAGGGTGTGTGTACAGGTGTAATACTAAAGTGCAAACACATTTTCTTAATCAGAAAGATTTGCTCCGTCTAGTGGTCAAAATTTTATACAAAAACTTTTACCAGGCGAGAAATGTTCATATGTGAAACAAAATCTCATTTTGACTGGGTACGGCGTTAAAAACAAGCAATATGAGAAATAAAATATATCCTCAAATTCACTTGATTTAAGCTATCAGATAATCATACATTCGTCAGACGACGGCAAAAAATACGCTTTTACCAAAGGTCTCAATTGGAGATGCCATAATAGAACAGTACCAAAAATGCGGCAGAATTTTAGAAAAGATCCTGTTCGTCTGTACTGAACAAATCATCTTTTGATAACCTCGTATATGTTGAATAAGAATATATTGTGTGAAAATTTTACTTAACATTATATCTATGATATTTGTAATATAAGAACGATCAGATACCACTAGCTTGAAAATCAACCAGAAGACTATTTTTATCGCTCCCGTTTTTCCTTATAATCACCGAAAATGTCATGTCAAGGAAATTGATTGCGATAATGGAAAACATGTTCTCTTCATAGTTTCAAATTAAGAGAACATAGAGCGGACTTGGGTTGCAGTGAAAACACGCTGATGATTTATTAATGTCTTTGCAGAAATCACAATTTAGTCTAGATGACAATGACAAACTCCACGAGACTGCAAGCGTCTTCTGAAAAGAACACCCACGATGGACGGACGTATCTGTGATTAACGGCAACTTTCTTCATCTATAAACAGCAAAGAGTTTGGTTTCACGTAATAGGCCTGGCGTATATCACCATGTTCGAAGTAGACCACCATTATGGACGACATGACCGAGAGGGAAACGAATGGAAACTATGCTAGGGCTCTCACTACCATTACAGACGGGTCCTTCAGTACTCCAGCTAGATAATATGGTGATTATCTGGGAGAACTGTAATGTTAACTAACAACGTCATTACACCTCGCAGAAAGGAGACGGAAATGCTCGACCGCCTATCGAAACAAATTAAAAAACTACAGGCAGTGATTCCTGTTTAACTGAACGAATTTGATCGGAAGAAAATGCCAATATTTAGCAATTTTTATCATCAAACCTCTTTTTGATTTCTTTGCAAAAGCTGAGTAATCAAGATAAAGTAAAACCGCAGACTACTTATGGAAAATGCAAGTAAAGCGAACGGTATAGAAGTACAGCGACGTCTGAAATAGTGGAAACGTCGAAATTACTTGAGGAAGTGATCGAAAAAAGTGAAGAGGTAACGAAAATGTCAAAGGGCATGAACTTGAAACGGCAAGTAATGTAATATGGCGAATCAATGAACAGATTAGGAAACACTGATGATGAACGATTACGAACCAACAAGTAAATTTGTCACAGTAAAGTGGAGCGCCACTAGAATGATACAATTTCCTATCAGCACTCTACCAGTAAACGTAAAGACGATAATGGCGATGACAACGATGGCGAATGATTGGCCTTCAGGGCGCTAAATGACTTACAACGGAGAAGCCGGTTTGTGTTCGCATTCACTATTTTTCATTATTACATGACCCAGCTTCGTTTGAGCTGATTGAAAGCATATCTGGCTTTCACAATTATTGTGGTGGCCTAGCAATGTAACAAGTTAGCGCAATGTTACCTTCATCCCAGACATGTCTGCTAGCATTTTTGCCGATTCCGGAGGGATGAAAGGCTATGGTAAACCATAAAGCGAGATCGAACCATTCTCCTTGTGCGCGATGCAGAGCACCTCCAACCTTTACGCTACATACGCTCTTACATGAACCTACATCATATGCATCACACTATGTGAATCCCTGCATTGCTTGGATTCGATTCCTTTCCAGAACAAGTCATCCACGAGGATCTTCTCATTTTCTGCACCTCGTTTCAGCTGCTGTTTGAAGAGTGTAGTTGCCAAGAATAGCGTTAAATGCTGGTCGATTCTCCACGAATCTTCAGATAACCGCGCTGAAGAGCCTCACACTGATTAAAGCGAGTCAGCTTACCCCAGAAAAGTTTGACATGAATTTGCCAATCTCATATGGATGGATGTCTTGATAGGCCGTGCAGGGTCGAACTAGCTATTAGGTAGCAAGGGCCGTATATGTAACGAACAGCATCACTACCACTATGCCATTTACTTCCTGTAACCATAATGTTGATTGAAATTATATCAATAACAAATTCGTCCGATAACTTGTTGAGACTTTAGCACTACTCATAAGGACCAGACTACAAGGGAAAATGTAGATGCTCAAAGATGTATTATTTGTGAACTTCTGCAATTAAAGATGTTTATACTTGTCACCTGTAGATGTCAAACCTATGACTATGATCGAAAAACAGAGCTGCTTATTGGAATCTTTTCAGATAATAAACTTTCTGATGTCCTCGAAATATTCTTATACAGTGTGTTTAACAGCACTTTTTAATAAACATGCAACATTTCACTCCAATAAAATCAATCGTGTATCGAATAAAAACCTTTCATCGAAATATAAAATTGAGTAGATTATAGGCAGAAGACCATAATCACATATGAAGCGTTTATTGTGCACATAGTAGAAATCAAACTCTACAAATTACAAAAGAGATCATAGTCACTTCCCCGAGTAGACAAGTCTGCGAACTTTTTACGAACAGAAAGTGTCAGTAAAGCTTATGCGGTGACATTGTTATACCAATACGTCTTTCTACAAGGATTCCGATCATGAAACGTGTAAAGTGGATGGCCTGCCAAAAGCACAACGCAGTCACCGAACACAAAATCATACAAGGCACAAGCCATGCCAAACACAACACCACTGCCATCACTGAAAAGAAAGCAGATCCAGTAAAACGAGATGCGCTCGAACTAACGTAAAAACTTATTTGCTCTGAGAAATGAAGTACGAATGAAATTTTGACTGAAAAATGAGATTGAAGTATACTAAGTAAAGCTAAAAGAATAAATCTCTCGGCGTCGATCAATCCCTGAGGGATAAGCCATGCATTCGGCTTCAATTTTTAACTTCGTTCGAGGTGACTGAATGCATATCTGGCCTTTACAATGACTTGTGGTGGCCTACTGCTGTGTCAAGTCAGTGCTGCCTATCCTCCCAGACATGTCTCGAACCAGTCTGGTACCAATTTAGCGAACCTGGAGGAATGGATGGCTTGGTGTACTACGAATACGAGATCGCACCATCGACCTCGTGTACGACTCAGAGTACCTCTAACCGCTGCATCACAGGCGTTCCCACAATGAAGTATAATGAGAAGTGATATGTGTAGGACCACTAGACTTGCCTTGAAGCCCCATAAGTCGCTGTATAGCTAAAATATAGATTCAGTAGACTTTACGATAGTTAATAAAATGAGCTGCATTGTGAATACGTGTTATTATTTATCTTTAATGCCAAAAATCACAAGTATTTTGCCTTACTACAGTTCAATTAACAGCTTTCGTGGGCTACTATCGTACCAAGACTGACCCACAAAGATGCCTTCAATAGAAGACGCATCTCGAAATAAGAGATGAAAGACGAAACATACGTGTTGCCATTTTATCGACTATTTTCTAGAAACTCGTCTTGGTTTCAACAGACTGCTCTTGAGCTCTCCCTAATATTCCTTATCTCTCCATTCCTACACTATGGGGCGTATGTCTCTGACGAGGCAGGCGAAACTGCCGTAACGTACGTAAGCCACTGACACATACTGAACCTTGAAAAGATTGAAGAACCCTATCGAAATATAATGACAAAGTGCTATAACCAACTCACTTTGCATTACGAGAGCAATGCCAAAGTTGAGAATAATGGTTACAGACATGATAGCGAGGAAAATTGACAGAGGCAGCAAGTTGAAGATGACCAAGATGACTGGCAGCAGATCATCTCCGCTATGGTTCCAGTTCACAAAGAAGGCAGCAGCAGGCATGTAGAGTCACTGAAAAGAGCGAAAAGCCTAAGCCCAAAGAATATAAACGATACAACAGCACAAATAAACAGAAGTGCAGAAGTTAATCAATTCAAAAGATACGGATTTCAGAAGAGAAATACTCATCATTAAACTTTATAATAATGTATTTAGTTGAAAGAGCCAAATCCATGGATCTTGAGTGATGTGCAAAAGTTACAGCCGCAGGCAAGTGTCGAACTCGCGTCCACCCAAACCGGGGCGCGTGCTACCGCTACACCACAGCGGTCACCTTTCTAATGTCATTCTTTGTTCGATATACGGCGTCTTAGGCCTTCTTAGTTGTTTGCACAAATTTTCAAATGTTCAAGAAATGTTGTCGCACTCTTTCTCATTTGGTGAAATGATAAGTGAGAGAACAGCTTTTGCTGATATTTTGTGAAAAAGTTACTAAAAGGAGGAAAAACATCAATGACTCAACTTTGAAGCAATCTCAGTTCATAGAGAGCTTTATTAGCTGTAAAGAAGATCTCTAGGTTCCCAAAAAAGTAAGCAATTAAAAAATTACCGGCAGTTGCCAAAGAACGAGCTATAGTCAATATCGCAGAAACTCAGGATGTGCAAAACCTTTGCGTCAAGCGGAACTCGAACCCACAATTCACTCTATCCAGGGGCGTGTGTTCTAACTCGTTGCGCTATCGACACCTGCTCTGCTATTACTCTTTCTACGATATAATGCAGCCGATATCGGCATTCGCATATCGAAAAGAGTAAAGTGCGGGTTCGAGTCCCGCCTGACGTCAAACTTTTGCACATCATGCATTTTCACTGGGAACGGATTACATCGGCTGTCGATATGACTGATTTTTAGCGATGCAATATTTAGAAAGCACTTGGAAAGACATTCTCGAAAGGGAGAGGAAACATCAAGGACCACTCAAGAAGAAGATAAAGAAGAAAGGAAGAAGAAGAAGAAGAAGAAGAAGAGAGATTCCTCTCAACGTTAAAGCTAAGAGAGGATTTCGGATAGAATTTAAGAGCATTGTAGTCGATAATCCAGTAAAAGTACCACTGCTATTACAACGGGGCGACCGAAAATGGCATGATCTTTGTTGGGGATCGATCCACAGGAGCGCCTAGATGCCTTGTCTATGACCATTCGAATCGACTACAACTACGTATAACGGCTATTATACCTTAACAAAGTACCCGAGTAAGTGTTATTGTACAACTTCAATCGAACAACGCCATGGCAAGAAGATCTTGATCATCTAGCCTGGCAATCAAAGGACGATTAGCTAATTGATGAGCAGAACCTTTTCTCTCTCTCTCCTTCTCTCTCTCTCCTCTTTCTCTCTCGCGCGCTCTCTCTCTCTTCCCTCTTTTTCTCTCCTGATAAGACGAAAGAGATAACACAGCAACACTCTATATGGCAGCAGCTAGAAGCTAAGTTGCGAAATCCTTTAAATACGAAGCTGTTTTAGTAAAGAATGTGATTATTAACAATGAATCACTACATGGTTACTGGTATAGAAGCAAGATTAGTCAGATTGAAATCCAAAGGACATGTAGAAGATTCAGCGCTCCGTTCCATTTTGACAGCGCGCACGCGAACGCAGCGCTTATCCTCAGTTCGTTTGTCAGGAGTGCTTCGCTGTGATCGCAAGAGTTAGCAATTCGTTCTAAGTGCCTAAGCGAGTGCTATATGACGACAGAACAGAAACGCCGATAGTGCAAGTGGTTAGCGAGCGCCTCGGGAAGGACGGAATACAAGTTCGAATCCCATCTGACTCAAAGCTTCAAATATCACACACAACATGATTGGATAATGCCATATATCGACATTATTGAGCAGATCACCTGTCGTCCTGTTGATCACCGATTGATTCAGGCGGGGACCTAGTGGACTTTCAATCTTCCTGTGTACGAGTATCCCACTGGTTCTTTTTCACTGCAAGGATTCATTGAGCATCACGTCTTTCCTCTATGCTTCAAATGTTCAACTGAGTAGTTATAGACAGGCGACGGCTTCGATTACTCATATCGACTAAATTGTGGCAGCAAAGCTGGGGCCGCGGTAGTGTAGTGGTAGCACGCGCCCCTCGTATGTGTGAGATGCGGGTTCAACTCTCGGTGAAGCTAAAAGTTCCGCATTTTGCATATCACCACATAGTCTACATGAGTAGGTATAATCTTCTTTTAGATTGTGCACTACGGTGAATCACAATCCGATAAGAAGTATTACACATGCCGTAACGATGAACCTTAGTCAAAATAATTACAATGCGACAAGTTCTGCAGATCTGATTCATGGCTTGGTTTGCTCCGTACTTAAAGGCTAAATAACTTCTAAGCTTATAGATGATTAATCGATCTTTAATTTAGTACTACTATCTCGCTGATAAATCTGAGAAAGGATGAAGGTTGAATGGTTTTCAGATCGCTAGTGTCCTTTCTTGTTGAAAAATTCTGGATTAATCTAGTAATGAAGAAGGATTGCAATTTGTTCAATCACTAAGAAGATAAGCATGCTCTTTATTGCTTCCTATCAGATTGTGATCAAAGGACCCATCTCTTGTTCCTAAAAAATACTAGACTCAAAATGCTTCAGTCGCCCGTATTTCTTGTTGATACAAAGTTAGTGACGATAATATGAGCGAGATAAATGTTCGTTACCGATCACTGTAGAAAATTTGACGCTTGAATAAGCTAGCGAGGAATACAGAAGAGTTATCGAATGGATCATGGATCGTTTATGAATTATTTTTGAGATTGATAAGGTTTAGCTTGTTTGATATTGATATAGATACACTTCTATGATTACATGGTTAGTTGCTCGAACATTCCCCGGACTTGTGAAAGAGAAGCTCCTGGAAAAATTCAAGTTTTCTTCAAAATCGTCGTGGTAGAGATATGAGAAAACCCTAGCATGACTACATATGAGGTCAACTGAAGAGACATCTTTAGCCCAAATGTTGACTGCGTCGACATTGCAATTCTGAGCTCTTACTTAAGCAGAGGTAGGACATAACACGTCTGGGACTTGAAATGTAAACAGAAAATGATTGAAAATTGTACATCTGTCAAAAATCTTCCAATGTATTTTACTGGAGAATTTTTTAATTCGTCCAGCCAGACATTTCTGATACTTCAGTGATCCGTCTTCATGATTTTTTTTAATTGTGAGAATCCCAGTATTTCTAGCATTCAATTGTTTGATCGTCTTTTTCTCGAACGCAGAATACTGGTTGAGCGAATCTCGTTGCATTCTCAAGGAAAGTATGGTTGTGGCGTTCCACAGGCGTTGTGCTTGCCTCCGGGAGAGAGTTGGGGGTGGAACTCGGCTTCATGTGCGCCGTGATGCGCATCACAACTACTTGGCCACTGCTTTCGTAACACAATATAGACGCTTTATCTTCTTCCTGATAGTAGACTTCATACTGCTTCAGAGACCAAAACATTTTTACTTCAAAGGAAAACGTCACAGTAACTCTAAATGGCAACATAAAACTCCTTAGTATTTGTGTGACTTTAATTTTCTTAGCTAAGTGTATGAATGAGCACCTAGTTAGCCAAACAAGATCCTCCACCAAGATTTCATAGACCGCAACCCATAACCGTGAAAATTGAAGATATCGAAGGCATCGTCTTCGTTCAATGTAAAATTCTTGATACGCTTTCAGTATTCCAAAATTTTGAAAATAAACTGCGTGGAGAACCGTCTGGTGACAAGGCGTGCACACGTTTCACAGTTCTTACCTGGATTAGGCACATTCTTCTTACATGTAACACTCTGAGCACCTAGTCTCCAACAAATAAGTGGAAAACTTGTAAAGAGTCAAAGTGAGCGGGTTTGTTTATTACATGAATAAGAGCAATTGAGTTCTTCCTGGTCGAGTATGAAAGTATTTGGCTGGGCTGATGTGTGAATTCAACTTTTCCCAGCTCCGCAAAAACCATCACAATGCCAGCTAACGTTGAGTGAAAGTTTTATGCAAATCTCGTATCTTAAGCTCGAGGACATTGGTGAGCGATGAGCGCGAGATCGAACCATTGACCTCGTGTGCGACGCAGAGCACCTCTAACCACTGCGCCATATACGCTCTTTTCACTAGATATAGCCATTTAAAATCTCATTCTAAATGCAAGTTGTTCTTCCTGTGAACTTTCCATGAGATGTTGTTTTTGAGAGACATAGCCAATGCAACCGAAGAGAATGTGAATCAACAAAAAGAATATTAATCAAATGACATTGATCTCAAGTCATTCTCTCTGCTGTTAACCATCGCTTGTTTCAATCTCATGTTTAACTTTCGTGAATGATGTTTTCCCTAATACTATTGGTGTTTTATTTTTCTCATATATCTCCTAAGCTTTTCTAGTGGTCTCCAATGTCTATGGAACACATTGCACTTTTTTGTATAGCGAAGAAGCACCTGTTTCTCATTACAGTTAATATTCATGTTAGTATCTTGCAGCTGGTTCTACGACAAACACCAGCTACATTTTGACATTAAGCTATGAACTGAGGGGTGTATAGTCACTGATCTGCTCAATGCTCTTGTTTTTTCATATTGATGAACGTTTCCAATCCGACCAACGGCTACTTTTAACGGTAATCAAATTTGCATTATATTCCTGCGTCACCATCTTCACTTTCTCACCTCATCTTCTGTTGTAGTAGAACTCTATTCTGTAAAATAAAGTTTGAAGGTTATATGGACGACTAGCATGTAACTACTAGTCAGGTGAATCCTTAGCTGAACAGTTGAGGATTTCAAAGTTCGACTTTCCATAGACCTCGGCATTATTGATTATATATAGAATTTGAGAAAACTTATCTCGATTAGGTGACGCGAGGTTGATAAAGTAGTCATAGTAGTAATTCGACTGACGTGTCGGCGACGCCTTCTTCAGCCTGGGCTGAGTATGTGTAGTATCAGTCTATTTGAATGTTTCGCAGGACCTTATTTATATGCTGCCTAATCAGGTTGAAAGATTGAACGAAGAAAGTGTGCGAGGTCTCATGTGATGGTGACGCATTCGTCCTTCCGGTTCATTTAGGAATTTTGGTGTTTACCCGAAATGCCTCAAGAATTCTGCGAGTGGATGTTTTTGATTCCTTCGCTAGGATCGTGACCGTCACATCCAAATCTTTATTGCTGTGTTTTCGTGCCCTATGTAAACCCAAAGGTGTGCTTTTATCGATTTCAAATTTGCTATTTAGATGATCTTTTATGTGGATGAAGAGTGATCTACCCGTTTCGCCTATATATTCTTCCCGCATGCCTTACATGGCGTAATCGAATAGTTTGTGCCCAATCTCATACAATACCCCTCCCTTCCGTTAGGGCAGACTACATAATTTTGGTCTTGCGCAGTAGATCGTAGAGTCTATTGCGGACCAGTTGATGGCTTGGGGATGGAGGTGGAGTTTCATTGAATGTCACGCATTTTACAAGACCGCATCTGTTTAGGCACCTCGTAATTATTATTTGAGCCAACATGTTTGGTCTTCTAAGTGGACTGACTTATAGAGCCGGATATACGTGTTTCAATCTTGACGGTCTCGTCAGTCGGGCAGTTAACCTTCGTCTTTAGCCAATCCTCTGGGGGCGCTCAGTCCCCTATACTAAGAGTAGGCGACGACAACATTTAACACTGTATGCCCGGCGAAATTATCACCGAACACACAGTGTTGTACACTTGACTGCTCTTGCCTGGTATCATCAGTATATCTAGGAGGGTACAATACTGTGTGTTAGGTGATAATTTCACCGGATACACAGTGTAAAATGTGCGTCGTCACCTAATCTTAGTATAGGGGACTGACGCCCTGAGAGGATCAGCTAAAGGCGATGGGTAACTGTCTGACTGACGAGACCGTCAGGGACGAGACACGTGTATCGAGCTCTTCAAAGTCAGCCCTCTAACAGACCACTTGGCATGTTGGCTAAAATAATAATTACGCGAATTGTTGAAATTTGAGAGTGGTCTTGAGAAAACACTCGAAAACGAAGGTATGTTTAGGCACCTTTCAAGCGCGCTACTGATTTCGTTTGGTATAAATGGCAGTTTGAAGGGGATTCTATTCAGGTGTGAAATATTGTTCTTTTGGAGCCCTATTCTACTTTTTGAATTCAAAATTGCCTAAAAAGTCTTGCGCGTGGATGTTTTTGATTGTTTTGTTTGTTTTTTCTCATTTAAGGATTTTTTGAGATGATAAAAGGTTGTATTCACATCAGCTATATTCGCACCTGCCGATATTCTACAAATCGCCGTACGAAAATCGAGTCAGCTGCCGTGCTCGATTGAAACCACCGCCATGGACGACAATCGCGAAAAGACGAGACGAATGGAATATGTGCTGGGGTCCGCACAATATGTGAAGACGAACCGTCCAAGTATCCAAGTGAGTAAGATAAAAGGTGGTCAGCGGACAGTGCGAATATTATCATGCTCGTAATTGGCGGAAAAGTTCTTAAGCTTGCGCTATCGGGCAATGCTAATGTCCGGGTTACAAAATTTTTTTTTTCATTTTACGCATGTTTTCGCAAACATTCGATAACTTCAAAAATGTACATTTCAGTACTGAGCGTAATTCTGTAAAGAAAACACTCAAAGGATATTACCGCTAAGGATGTTGCATCCTGCCTTCGGAACAATCACCCTATTGTTTGAACTTCACCGCGGATTTTTTGTTATTTATATAACAAGTTTCGATAGTAGAATCACTTCACCTCCACGAGAGAATAGAATATTACTAAACGTACCTTTATATGTATTTTCATTGAGAAGAATGCTCAGATGTCCTAAAACTTTTCTTTTCAGTACGAAGGCTGCATAGTTAACAGAACGCACCTCCCTTGTTTTTTTTTCAAACTAAAATGGAAGGTGTTATACCACATAATCACAGTGAGCCTTGATACACTTTACTTCATTAATGTGTGGAATGGGTTTCTGGAAAGTATGCATTCGCTTTGTCTTTGTTTTTCAAACAATTAACTGATGCTGTAGAAATTCCGCCTAGAATATTTATTTAACGCTTAACAGGTTATGCATTAAAATCACTCAACGAAAATCCCTAAATAACCACTGTCGGTAAGCAATACAGCATCGCTGAATAGAATTTGCAGTCAACAATTAGTACTTCCTAAACAATCGACAGTGGTGCATCCTAAGATTATCAGTTTGTGAATCATAAACTGCAACTACACCGACACGAATTTCATACTCATACTATACAAGCCTCATGCTTACTGCCTAGAACGCTCACGAAAACATTTCTAAATGATCCAAACTAAAGCATTCTCAAGAAGCATGCAACTTACTAACTTTTTTCATGGTTGTAATGGTGGAATGGAATTCTTGCCCTAATCGATACTAATACTCGACATTAATGGTATTTTTTTTAATGCATTTCGCATTGTTATGATGTTTTCAGCAATGGTTCACCATAGATTGCAACTTCAGTGGTTGATGGCGAAGCGTTCGAAGGCTTAGTAGCGCTTTGACCGACTGTCTCCGCATCTGTGAGATCTTCCATGATACTTTCAGCAGCCACATCCGAGTTTGTCACTGTGACCATCTGACCGTCTCGCTCATCTCGCGTCTTGATAGGAGTGGAAGCCTTGACAATAGATTTTTAGCTTTATCCTTTTATGATGTTTTCAGTGTACCTAAGAGAATTGAGTGGTGAGCAAAAACACGGCCTCAGGCATGAGCTCTACTATCGCATAGTGAATGAAAAACGCTGTGAAGACGAGTCAGTAACGTGTCCAAAAGTAAGATGGTCTACGTCAATAGTGCTTCGAATAAGAGAAGAGAGTATGAGAAAATACAAAATACAGTAGCGACCTTATTTAGACTTGTATTAAGTCGTTCCATAAAATTTTGGCACTACAGCAATAAACGGGGGCGCCGTGGCCGGGTGGTTGTGATGTTGGTCACGGCGCGTAGGGCCACGCTCCATCCCCCACTTCTCTCCGGCAGCTGAGAAAAACATCCTATGGAACGCTACAGCAAGGCTATCCTTGAAATTGCAAGGAGACTCGCTCAACCGGCATTCTACGCCGTGCAAGAAGAAGACGAAAACGAACTGAATGTTAGAAGTACTGGAATCCGCACTAAAAAAACACTGTGATGAAGAATCAGATAAAGTAAAATGCCAAATAAAGAGCAAGAAACACCAAATTTATTAAACAAAAGTAGTTAAAAAAGCACATGATTTTGGTGTCATTCAAATTTCGTTTGAGACGACTGGACAAATATCTGGCCCTTACAATGTCTCGCGGTGGCCCACCATGCATCGAGTCAGTGCTGCTTATCCTCTCAAACAAGTCTGCTACCAATATACCGACCCCGGAAGGACAGATGGCTTGGTGCGCCATGAGCGTGAGATCGAACCATCAAACTTGAGCGCCACGCAGAGCACTTCTAGCCACTGCGACACGAATGGTTTGTACAGCTATATCACTGCTAGAAAACGCAGTAAAAATAAAGATTCTATATAATGCGGGTGCAAAGCAAAGTGAGCTACTGATTATGATGCGCACATGACTCATATAATCAAGTTTGGTTAGAACTGACATGTACGACGTTCGTCTTGCCTTTTGTCTTGATTTCGGCGTCGTAAAAATTTAGGCCACTTAATGGGAGCTTCATTAAACTTACTAATGCTCAGGTCTAGTAGATTTTGACATATCTTCTTTTAATGAATATAGCAGTTTCAACCTGGTGACTTACCAACAGATCGAATCGACACACCCGACCCCACTCCGAATCGACACAGCGGACTCACAAACCCGACCAACACACCGGATCGACACACCGGACCCTTACACCCTACCAACAGACCGAATCGTCACATCTGCCTGTTTCTAAAACCATATCATCGCTTAAGTCTCACTGATCATGCTTTGCAATTCTGCTGCATTATAATGCTCGACCTCATGTTGCAAAGCCGATCGAAAACTTGGATATTTCTTGTGCTATTGTTTGAAAGGCATGAAAAGTAACTTTCAATCTAATGACGGAATTAAAACATACCGGCCGCCTCTCCAAGTTTGAGGTCGTTGGCTTACGGCTTACTGGCTTGCCTCGTTCGGCTACTTAGGTGGTTGTGTTATCGCACTGGTCGGTTGCTGTAGCTGCTTTGTTCGCCTGGTGCGGCTAAACACTGGTAAGGCCTAATTTTACGACCCGGACATTCGTGAGTAGGCCTTGTTGGGCCGTGGTGTGTGGTATGGGGTGGGGGTCTTACGTGCTGCCCCGAAATACTTGCTCCCGTAGGGCTTGGATGCGTCGTTTGGACGCAGTATCGTCGGCACCAGAATTGTGACAGTTGGCTGATGTAGTTGGCCAATGCAGCAACCTAATGGCGATCCGGATCGACTAAAGTTCGGTCATGCACCAAATGTAATGGCTTTTCAGTGGAGGTTTGGTTTTTTTGGTGATTGTACTACAGTAGTTAGGCTTTCGTGCCTATTGCGAGTGGGTGTGTGTTGTATGTCGGATGGGTCACTCGATTGCATCAATTATTCCTGCGAAGCGGGTTTTTTTTACTATTTATTCGATGACAAACAGTGTTGATCCTGAAACCAACAAATCATATTCATCGCCGTAACGAACAATGTATAACAAACAACAACTACAACATAACTGCAGTTGAAGAAACAACAGTCACGACAAGTAATGCAATGTTAACAGTTAATGATTATGCAACAGATGCGAGCCTAAGTGCAAGAGACCCCGATCCCCAAATCTTTATATAAATGAGAGGAGCTACACATTGTAAGGAGCAGTCACTATACGCTGTGAACAGGATAATTTAGAGCCAAGAGAAGTGGAAGTCGCGTGAATAGCTGTTAAGCAGAACACTGCCCAAATTCTATTTTAAACATCTCTTGGTTGCTAACTGAAAGGCACGAGTCGTTGTGTTGCTCGAACACACAGCCGGCTGGTGTTAGAAACAGAAGCTGGCTATTGATGCGCGAATGCATCGACCACCTAATGTAAGAAAGACGACCCGGCTGGTAGGACTCACTGCGCAACGAATGACCATAGTGGTTATCCGTAAGTAGATACACTGATAGTCAATAATAGCATAAGAAAGAAGAAAAAATAGCAGTTATTACTCTTGGTAAGTGCTATGTACCCGGTGATGTAGAGTGATCTGCAGAAGCTTTTGCGTGAGCTGGGACTCGAGCCAACAACTCACTTTGTCCGGAGGTGCGTACTGAACCGCTGCACCACTGACGCCCGTTTTGACACGACTCTTCTACGTTACAAAGCATCTATCTGTTAGCGACCAACTGCCAATGCTTTGGCGTGGATGGTCACTAACAACACTTAGTCCACTGATGCTGACAGATATTGGGTATTGTTGATCAAACACGATTATTTTTATTTATCCACCTCTAGCGGTGGTATGGTGCTATGATATACCCAGTGATGTAAAGTGATGTGCAAAAACTTTGGCTTCAGTTGGTACTCGAACCCACAGAATACTGTTTATGATTCTAATGACTTGGGGGATGCAAAACTTTGAACCTCGGACGGGAATCGGACCCGCACCACACGTTTCGCCGGGCGCCCCGGGCCGAGGTTTCGTGACTGTCGGAATTTGAGATTTAATCTCGTATATGCCAACTAGTGCTAATTCGAGTACTGTATGAGAATGAATGTTACCGGAAGTGCTGATAAGAATCGGTCGACAGTCGCCCAATGACCTAACCGTCCTATATCCTGGAGCAGAGCATAATGATTGTAGGTCAATTATGAACATGGCTGAAGTTGGGATCACCGGAGCTGGTGGATACTCCAACGGTTCCTAGCCTAAATTTTAAGGTTCAAGATACCGAGGTTAACCGTCTTCTAGCATACCGAGAACATTGTGTGACAGATTAGCACTAGGAGGCGCTGTGGCCGAGTGGTTATGATGCTCGTCGCGGAGCGCGAGGAGCCGAGTTTCATCCCCAACTCTCTCCGACAGTCAACAACAACGCCCTATGAAACGCCAGAGTCAAGCTAACCCTCGAGATAGCAAAAAGATTCGCTCGACCAGTTTCCTCGCATATCGAAAGAAAAATACTGTGAAGACGAGTCAATAAAGTGTACAAAAGTAAAGTAAAGTGATCAATGTCAGTGAGTGGTTCAAATAAGAGAAGAGTGTGTGAAAAATATAAACGTAGAAGCGGCAGACTTGTATTGAGTCATTCGATGAATTTTGGCACTAGAGCAATAAG
Organism: Parelaphostrongylus tenuis; assembly: GCA_019055375.1. NCBI lineage: Eukaryota > Metazoa > Nematoda > Chromadorea > Rhabditida > Metastrongylidae > Parelaphostrongylus > Parelaphostrongylus tenuis. The sequence goes on from JAHQIW010007315.1 coordinate 106,364, forward strand.
CACCAAATTTATTAAACAATAATGAGCGTCAGCAGTGCAACGGATAAAGCACGCGCTCCCGGAAAGAGTGAAGTGTGGGTTCCAGTCCCACCTGACGCGGAAGTTTTGCACATCACTCTATATCAATGGGTATATCCGAAACATCATACTACCGCTCGAAGTGGTTGAATAAAAAGAATTTCGTTTGACCTTAATACCCGATATCTGTCAGCGTGACTGGATTAGATGTCGAAATCGACTACCCGGGCCAGGCCGTTGACGGCTGGCGGCTGGCAGATAGATGTGCTGTAACGTAAAAAGGAATGATGTGCAAAATGGGGGTCAGTGGTGCAACGGATAGAGCGCGCATCCCCTGAAAGAGTGAGGTGTGGGTTCTAGTCCCGCCTGACGCGAAGCTTTGCTCATCACTCTACATCAATGGGTATATTTGTAACATCATACCACTGCTAGAAGCGGTTAAATAAAAACAATTTCATAAACCTATAGTGATTGAATATAAATGATTTTGGTATCCTTCAATTGCACCGTTTTTGCGGATATGCTCGTATACAACTTGCCTATGCTCTAAGATTAAGCTGTTGTGAGAACAAACTCGCTTGCTACCCAGGCACGAATGGCGCGTAGGTGAGAATGGTAGTGAAGCAGTGCGAAGATCAGTGGAGCTTCCTGCGGACGACCTCAACGCGACTGATTCTCCAGACTATTCTCTCTAGTTTTGAAGTTCGTGAACCACTTCCTAGCCGTTCTTTCTGCAACCGTATCGACAAGTCGACATTATAAAATTTGTATATAAAATGATATGACAACGAAATGGAATACCAATTTAGCTGGATCACAACAAGACCCAGCTGACCCACCGCATCTAATCAAAAGTAAGTCAAGCGCTGTTTGTGTAACTGGCCCTTCCAAATCGACCCAAGCCTTACCGACGTTCTTTATCAAACCACAAGCACTGTATATCAGGTCATTCAGAGGATCCTATCACAAAACGTTTAGAAAAACTACACGTCTTATTGAACACAGGAGCCGAGTTGTCGCTCATTGATGAAAAAGTTGCACAGTAACATCATCTACCAGTGATATAGGAAGTTTAACTGTGCCTAAGTACATTTGGATCTGATAAATTACAGGAACAATGTGCAAGAAAAGTGTCATTTGATGTTTGAAATGCGGAAGTAATCAGTTCTCGCTGTCCTTACTTACGCAAATTACTAAGACAAAACCACTTTGAGCACCAGAACTATGCTCACAAGACTTGGAGTCTATCCGAAGGAACGATCTAAAATCGATTTCAACGGAAAGAAACCTTTCGTAAAACCACCCATACTTCTTGGATGTGACCAAATTTGGACCTTAATAAAAAAAGCTAGATGTCACATTCAGCTCCCTTCAGGTCTATATCTACTTGCAACAAAACTGGGATATCTGTGCACGGGAAAAAATCGATGAATCGAAGCGCCTACAACAAAAAGAACATAGAAATGTGCTTTTACAGCAAAAAGGAGAAGAATAAAACGCACTAAGAGAAAAGAGGGACGATAACGATATAGATAAGTGAGACCGATACTGGAGACTGCAGAGTCAGGTTAATACCGCCCACCTCTCAACCCGAATGAGATGATGCTGAAGAAGTCCAGTGGAAAAAATTTTGGACACTGGAATCGGTGGAAACAGGAAATTGCGGACTCTGAGAAGCAAGAAGAATTATTGATGGATCAAAAAATCTATAACAATTTCAACAGAGCCACTGGAAAACGAACCCATGGCTATTATGTTCGCCTTCTCTGGAAAAGAGTCGAACACCATTAGCGGACAATGGGGCAAATGTATTCAATAGACAGCCTGGAAGTCCATACAAAACGATGACAATGTACTGAATAAATACAATGAGACATTCGAACAACTGCTTAAAGTGAACATCCTGGAGGAAATCAACGAAGAGAAAATGATAAATAAATCTCGAGTTCATTGTGTTCCTCATCAAGCAGTCCCAACCCCAACAAAAGCACAACTGAACTCAGAATAGTTTATGATGCGTCAGCTCGCTGCAAAGGATGCCCATTATTAGATGACGTGCTACGTCGGGGGGTCAATCATTCTTCCCGAACTCTTTGGAATTCTTCTACGCTTCAGATTCGGAAGAATCGCGATAACTTCAGTTGTCGAAAAGCACTTTTACAAGTCCGACTTCACGAAGACGATCGCGATGTTACACGCTGTTTGTGGTTGAACGACTACAGGTTACCACCATATCCTAGCAACATTAAAGTTCTTCGATTCACTAGAATTACCTTTGGGTTAATCGCTTCACCGTTCCTACTCGCAGGAACAGTTCATTTCCAACTTGACCAATACAAAGAAGATGGAAATCTGCTTGAAGAAGTAAAAGACAATCTATACGTTAACAACCTCATCCTGACTGCCGATGAGTTGGTAAGGTCGACGCATATCTATTCAGGTATAAAACAAATATTCAGTGATCCCGAAATGAATCTCCGCGAATTTGTTTCAAACAACACTGATTTGATGGCAAAAATAGCGACACTCGACAGATCAGAGGATATAACTTTAAAGGTCCATGAGATTCCTTCGAATAGCTATATAGATGGTCTACAGTTATCATGTACCACGAAAGTACATCAACGAATCACTGAAAGAACGGTCGCTAGCACTCTAGCTTCCATTTATGATCCACTGGGATTTCTCTTATCCTTACTCCATGAGACAAAGGTATTCCTGCGTTCTTTATGGAAAGACAAACACGACTGGGACACTGTCCTATCAAAATCCTCTAAAGAACAATGGACTCATATATGTCAGATGATACAAGGATTTACGAAACCTATACCACGCTTCCTCGGCATTAGAGACGAGATCTACACTATAGTGACCTCTGCTGACGCCAGTACTGAAGCTATCGCTGCCTGTATCTACTTACGATCGGAAGACTCAGCCGACCTTTTCATGGTGAAAGGCAAACTTCCCTCCCTGAAGTCTGTGTCAACGATACCAAAAATGGAACTAGATGCAATTACGTCGGCACTCAGATCAACAAATGCGGTAGCAATTCAACCACGAAAGTCGCTGAAAATCCAGAAAATCTGGATCATTACAGCCCGGAAATGCACTCATTTCGATCAAACGTAAACCGCTGAAAAGTGTTGGAATTAGAGTTTTCAACCGTCTTATTTAGATGGGCAGAATTGTCGAACTATACAAAATATTGGTTCTCACATTCTTTTCGGCCACTTCATATTCCACTACAACGCTGCAGACTGTGCAGCTCGCGGCCTCAATCAACGGGAACTGCTCAATCATTTTTAATGGAACGAGCCGCCCTTCCTTCGAGAATCTACAGAAAGATGGAAAGTCATTTGCAGTACTTTCAAATACGAATAAATTCACTCAGCAGACTTTGCCCCCTCAAGACAGTCAGAGTAGTATTACAACCAAAGAGTTTATTCACGAGCAGCAGCAACTTTTCGTGAAGCGTCATTCTCCAGATGGAGAAAATGGAAACGACATCTCTATCTCAATGAAAAAATACTCGTTAACTAACGCCAAAAGAATCGTGGCACGGATTCTACGCTACATTCAAATTTTGGTCACTAAAGCTAATGCTCGTAAGAGGCATCCTATTAAAATGTCGACACATTTACAGCCCAAAGAGATCAGTAACGACGACCTTGATGTCTCCGGAAAGGAAATGACAATAGCCGGAAAAGTATTGATCGAGCAACATCAGTTGGCAACTATAAAATCCTCAATCCTTCAACCCATGATACATTTAAATATATGGGCCGACGAAGAAGGTTTACTTCGATGTTTCGGACGTCTAGGACAAAGTGATCTAAGTAAGGATGCCTAAAATCCCCTGCTAGTCATATAGAATTCGTGGCTGGCACATGCAATTGTCCAAGAATGGCTCATTAAAGGACATCCGGGATTATGCCACATTATGTCCATTGTACGTTAAAAATCACCTGTATCACCTGTCGTCCCGTTGATCGTCGAGTGACTCGAGCGGGTACCAGCAACTCTTCCATTTTTCCCTATCGCGTGCAAGAGTAGCCCAGTGGGTCCTCCTTGCTCTAGGAATTCGCTGAGCATCATATCTTTCTTCCATCGCTTTCGTGAAGAAATCGGACCAACGGGTCAGTGGTCTTCCTTTAGAGCGCTTGACGTCCCGAGGAATCCAGTCGGTAACGGCTCTCGTCCATCGGTTGTCGTTGAAGCGCATCACGTGTCCGGCCCACCTTATTTTCGATATCCTGGCATGTAGAACGGCGTCTCTGATTTTCGATCGTTGACGTAGGTCGGAAGTTCGGATCCTTTGTCTCATTTGCGAAATACGAGATACTCCTAGCATCGACCTTTCGACTGCGCGTTCGATAACGGCAAGTGATCTTTCATCCTGCTTACGTAGCGACCAGGTTTCTGCTGCATACGTTAGGGCAGGGATAATTGTCGAGTCGAAAAGGTGGGCACGGAGTCGGATGTTCTTTGTCCTCTTCACTACATCTTCGATGCTCTTAAACGTTCCCCAAGCCGCTCGTTTCCTCCTGCTCAACTCTGGGGCTAGGTCGTTCATCATGTTGATTTCACGACCTAGATAGATGTAACTGGAGCATTCGGAATTTGTCGTTCCGTTTAGCGTGAATGGGGCATTAGAAACCCATCCGTTCCTCATGAACATTGTTTTCGTTAGATTCAGTTGAAGACCGATCTTTCCACAGGCGTTGTCGAAATCAGTCAACGAAATCAAATTTAGAATGGGACGAAATGGGAGTGAAAATTGACGGTCGACAATTAAACCATCTTCGCTTTGCTGACGATATCGTTCTCATAACACCAAACATCAGCCAAGCGGAACGAATGTTGACTGATTTCGACGTTAAAAATATTGGATTCCTAAATTACGAGCACAAGTGCACGAAGATTCCGCTAGAGATGCAAGTCATCTTACGAACGAAAAGACAAGTCATAGAGGCTCTGAATTCATCCTGCATGCTCATAGAAAAATTCCGGAAAATCTGGAGAACTCAGTAATTAATGTCACTACGTGACAAGCAACAAAGCGGATTGAGAAACAAAGGAAGTTCTAAATATGCTCCCAAGTAGGACGATATCGTACTTGTCAACAATCCAGTGCAACCACGCACCTATGGGAAGTGGGAAAATAAAGGAATTGGTCACGAATGCACAAGGATTTTTCGTGAAGCAGTTATTTTACTGCCGTCACCCCGTCAAATTCGTAGATCTTTGAATCTTCTCACTCCACTGGAGATAGAAGATCATCAACACAGGATAAAAGAACTGAACAATCCGAATCACATAGCAACAGTCAGCCTACGAGAAATCCATTGATACAGATACACGAAAAGGCGACTACCTTTCTGAACCGAGAAAACAGATGAATTACGCAGATCTCCCAAAATTCCCACAAATATCCCAAGTTTCTTAGTTTGTCTGCATGTTAGTTATAATACTATCGACAGGTCATTGTTAAGAAGATCATTCAAACGTTAAACATATAGAATGCATAAGTGGTAGTACTGACATCATCAGATTGAACACTTTATGAGATATGCGCAGAGGATTTTTGTAAGACTTATGGGACACCACAAGACAAGGAAACGATTCACTACCCACACAAGTAGTGCTGCATGAGCATAGAACGCGATGGAGAGTAATGTTTAATGACTCGATAAGAATTATTGAAACCGTCTGCCCTCCACGCTCGTTCTGTGAACACATAAATTGTAAGTTTTGTTCGGCTAAAATTTTCAGTCCAGAGTGTTGGCCGATAGGAACCATTATAGCCGTCACCATTCTGCTCTACCAATACATTACAACCTTTTGTGTGCTTTTAGTCGCATCTGTCAAACTGAGAAAACATATCCGACGCCTAGTATCCCTCATCTGGAGATTCATAAGATCACCACGTGATAATTTGCCGAAACAAGACGGCCAGTAGGACGCCAGCAAAAGGTGGGTACACATTATCACTTCTATTGGCGATCTCAGCGACAATCATACCATCGGTCGAGGCTGTCAACGAGTAGATCTCTTTTTGCAGTCCACCACCTTTTGCAGTAACGTGAATGACACACAAATCCGTGATTTTCTTTGCTTCAACAAACATGAGGTGTTTAATCCAAGTTTATATTGTACAAAGTAGTATAATAGAGATAGTATTCGTGGCTAACGTTTCGGCAGTCATTCTTACCTCAGAGCTTGACCTGAGAGAGTCTGACTGACCTACATCAACTTAGTTAATGACTGAATTGACTAAGTTGATGTAGGTCAGTCAAACTCTTTCGGATCAGGCTGTGAGGAAGGCAAGACTGCCGAAACGTTAGCCACGAATACAATCTCTATTGTACTATTTTGTACAAAATAAACTTGTATTAAAACCTTGTGTTTGGTGAGGCGAAGAAAATCACGGAATATTTCATTAAGTGTCGAGGTTAATCAATAGTCGGTCTTGAGAAGACACACAACTCTGTGAAGTAAAAATCTCCGATGTACTAAAGATCTATCCATTCAGAGCGAAAACGTGTTCCAAGTTACTGAGGAATGAAACAACTTTGCATGAGAACAGACTCATGGAATTCTCTGATCTTTACTTGTGAACCAGTAACGGAACTATTTACCCGTGACACGGACTATCAAGTGGTAGACAACAAGCGTGTCCTAATACAGGCAGTTTACTACCAAAGTTAGAAATCGGAAATAACTACCCAGGGGTAACAGCTTGCGTAGAATCCTATGAAAAACCTGGTTGTGGTTGTTCTTATTGGAGTCCACGTTGTCTGTTCTACCGTATTTATTTGATCCCCACATCCGGAAAAGTCTATGAAGTTTTTCATTGTAATCGCTGGACGGAAGAGGCCAAAGTTGAACTATTACACTTCAATGCAATCGTAGGAAAAAGCGAGTCGCTTGTGATGTGCATGCAACCAAACATACCAATTACTTGGAACTCCATTACTTACACGCTCAGTTCTATAATAGCGCCACCTATTCCAGTGCTCAGCCTACCATTCACCTCAGATGGGCACCAAACTGCAATGTGGTATACACGAGATTCTCCACCACTCCAATGTGACACTCGAATAGCAACCATAAATGTGACTGCAGAGTTGAAGAAGAATGTATATGTTATCCAGCCGAAAACCAGGCTAATTACAAGTGCAATGAAGTGAACCTCTTCTCTTTCTTCAATGAAATTAGATATAAACTACCAATTACTCCACATAACTAAAGTTTAGTAAAGCAGAAAATGCACAGGTGCAAGCTACAGTAACAAGCATGACGACTGCTGAAATCATCCTCAGTATTCATTACAGTCTAAAAGCAAATTTCACGATTGACAGTACTACATGCCAAATTGACGATACTGACATACAAGGATGCTATAAATGCGCGAAAGGTGCTGTGGCTTATATAACGTGCATATCTGCAAAGCCCACACAAGCCAAAATAATGTGTACTTCGGCAGCGTTTACAATACCATGCGACCATAACAGTAAGCATTCAATACTCCATTTCAGCTTTGGTTATGCTCGCATTAAAGAAACTGCACAGTGGCATGCGGATTCACAATCACTATTTTCCAAGGGGATTTTGATCGAGTTATCTTGAAGCTTACGAATACAGTGGGTGCAATGTTCTATAAATGGCTCAGTGGAGAAACCAAAATTGAAGGAGAAATAGAATGGCCAGACTTTTGGCATGTCGCTGGCGTTCTATTTCAGTGGTATAAAACGATAATTATCGCACTAATAATCTTACTCCTAATGATGGCGCTCACTTATGGATGTATATCAACCTTTGGGACACGAATTGTTTTGTTTATCATCCGATTAATAGTCAAACTTACGTTAACTCCGCCCTGGCTATTTTACCATACACTCAACGCCTGTCGAGAACAACTCACTTACGAAGAAGAAGAAGTCAAATCCGTCTGATGAGTTCCACAGGCACAATTTACACAAATGCAAAATGGTGGGTCGGAGCTGTCGACAAGTCGAAAATATAAAACTTGTATATACAAACGATATGTCAACGAAATGGAATGTCGACTTAGCTGGATCACAACAAGACCCAGCTGACCCACCGTATCTAACTAAAAGTATGTCGGGCGCCGTTAGTGTATCTAACCTATCCATATCAAGCCTTAGCGACGTTCTTTATCAAACCACAAACAGTGTACATCAGGTCATTCAGAAGGTTTATAAAGGAGATGGATAACAGCAGATGAACTTGTCTCCAGCCTTCGTCTCTTAATTGTGATCTATCTTTGATTTCCCGTTTGTAAACTAGCTTATCGAATAACAGTATTATCCGGGCAACACATCGTTATGTTATTGTGCTATTATGTGAGTTATCATTTTTCTAATATTTATATATTTTAGGCTGTTGTCATGGTGGAATCATATTGTTGTTATTGTGCTACAATATTATTGGCCTTCTTTCCTTACGATAAGGGGATACACCAACTACTTGCTCCACAAAAAATATAAAAAAATCCGCGTGGCAGGCAAATATAAAACCCTCGTGGTTTTCAACTCGTGATCCTTCAACTACTTAAGCACATAGTATTGAACGAATATAGTCAATTCTTTGATATCTTACCAAAATTGATATTGAACGGATGTTCTTTAATACAGACCGTATTATCGCCCCATGCTCCACTGACTTGCGCACCGTTTCACTAGCACTTTCCTCTACGCGCCAATCGTGCATGAGTAGCAAGCGAAATTGTTCTCAAGACAACTTAATCTTAGAGCATAGGCAAGTTGTGTACGGGAATAAAAGGATAAAGCTCTCGGCGTTGATCAATCCGTGATGGATGCACCATACATTCGTCTTTAATTTTTAGCTTCGTTGGAGGTGATTGATTGCATATCTGGCCTTTACAATGACTCGCGGAGGCCTCCCGCTGAACCCAGTCAGTGCTGCTTTTCCTCCCAGAAAAATCTGAGAGCAGCAGTCTGGTACCAATTTACCGACTCTGGAAAGATGGATGGCTTGGTGAGCCATGAGCGCGAGATCAAACCATTGACCTCGTGTGCGACGCAGAGCACCTCTAACCACTACGCCACCTGCGCTCTATGTATGGTGAATATCCGCAATAGATGTGTAATTGAAGACCAAAATCATGCATATTTGATTACTTTTGTTTGATGAATCAAATGTTTATTGCTTTACTGTTAAAATCTATGGAACGACCTAATATTTACGAAATTTTCAAGGAAAAAAAATGGAAGAGAGAGAAAGAGAAAGAGAAGGAGAGAGAGAGAGAGAGTGGGAGAGAGAATGGGGGAGAGAGTACTCCGAACATAAAACATGTGGGAAAGTCAAGAGGCATTAGCGACAATGTTAAGAGACACGCTAAACGAATGTCAAAACCGGCTCGAATAGCTAGCTCAGCTGCTTGTGTACAGTGACCTTGTGACCTACGAGATAAACTATCATAGTAAAATCAACTATAGAACAATTGCAGAAAGTCTCTGTCTTATTAAACTCCGGAACCAAATTATCCCTTATTGATGAAGAACTCGCACAAGAGCTTCAATTATCCATGATAGACAAAGTCAAATTACGTTTGAATTTATTTCGCTCTCATAGAGCACCGAAATTCCCATTTGACGTGCAGGATGCAAACGGCCACCAACTTTCACTATTCGCTTTAACGTACAACGCTCTCATAAAGCCGCTTAAGCAACCAAAAATGTGTCCAGGAGGCTTCGATTCCGCTCGTGAAAACGATATTCACAGTGATACCAACGAAAACAAATCTAATGTCAACCATCCATCCTGATCGAATGTGACCACCTTTATGTGCTCTATCAAAAAACGACAACCCCTACATTGATTCTACACTTTCTTTCTAGGCATCGCGGAAACCTATACACAGGGAAAAGCAAAAACTCGATAGAAACGCGACGAATACAAAACACCAGCGTATACTGACTAATTATGCAAGCAACCCCTACTCTTGCCCATTATGGCGAAATAGAAGCGAAATTTGGCTAATTCGCTTCATGCACAACACCAACGAGTAATCAGTCAAACATAGAATGCAAAATTGAACAAATCTCAAGATGCAGTGGCCGGGCATTCCCAAAATGCCACGCTCCATATGCACTTCCACGGCTTCGCTTGTTTCTGTCTGAGAATCTCAGTACTGTGGATTTCTGCCCACAAACTCAAAAATCGGTTCTAAAGTGAATTTTGTTTACTTACTACGACTCGGTGTTATGAGCGATTAATCTTCTATTCGGGAATGTCGTTTATACTGATGACGGGAAGAGTCTAGTGAGCGTTTCAAATACAAGAAGAGAGTGTTAAAAAACATGAAATCTTAAATATGCAACATCCAGATTGATTGATGATTTCTCGTGATTTAGTTTTTTTTTCAATTGACGCAGTATTTTAAGCCAAAAACGCTCTTTTCAAGCAATTCGAAGATGTTAATGACGGGAAGAGGCTAGTAAACGTTTCAAATGCGGAAAGAGAATGTCAGAAAACACAAAATAATAAACCCATTGCATTCAGATTGATTGAGGTTTTTCGTGAATTTTTATCTCTACATCGATGCAATATTTCAAGCGAAGTTCACTATCCTCTTCCAGTCGTCAATACCAACGATATGTGCGGAACTCTCATGAACTCAAAGAATCCGAATCTCCCAGTATAAAATCAACATCTTTAGTAAACGAATACGTTCTCTACTTCTAATGCGTTTCTCGTGGCCCACCTTATAAGAATGAGAGTGTCTTTTTTGGACATCATTCTTTTGACCGTCATAGATATCTCTGTGTTACAATTATTAAAATCAGGCATGTAGAGCACGTAGAGATCGATTCGTTTCGTGCACCGAAGCCTCACGTTTTCTTGAACACCTCCTGTCGTCGTCACCAATGAGTCGTGGGATTCTGAAGTACAACACCTTCCATGACCATTTACATATTGTTACTTCATCATTGTCCTCTTGATGTATTTTGGCACAATATTATGCAGTATTGGCCAAAAGTTCGAGGGCCTCCTTATCATCGAAGCTTAAGAGTGTCAAACTGATTCGCCTTTCCTCAGTCGACCACTTCGAAAGCACACTTATGAAATAGTGAATGTTAAGTGACAAGAACGAACAAACGAGAATTATGTAACACTGACTACTTTACTAAGCACATCTATGGCTTATTGCACAGAGCTTTTCCGTATGCAAATAAATTCGACATCTCTTCGCATATGTGAACCATAAATGATTCGTAAAACTCAGCATAGTGCATGCGTTAAGCGATAACGTGGAGAAGGGTAAGCAAAAGACGACCAAGTGTGTGATTTACTGATGGACGATTACAACCATCTGAACCTGATCACATTGAGGTTATTTTAAATTCTTGAACTTGATGGAGGTAGATAAATTCGCCTTGAGGGCTAGCAACAAGCAAAAGGCATAGAAGTACGCAAATGAACTTGCATGTACAAAGGAAAAGGTTGTAACGACGAATAATGCTCTCAGTAAGGAGAAATGAATATATAAACTTCAGAAATTATTAGAAAGATAAAATGGAACGCTCTTCCATGATTCTACATAGATCCCAATTCTTTAAGTACGCTGATAAACCAATTTATTGAGTCATTATTGACAAATCATCCGTTGATTAGTGATTTTTTTCTTATATGCGATTTGTTAAGTGGTGAAACCTCTTTTCGATTGCATCGATGACTGACGCAGGTTCTAACCGATGATCCTACACTCAATCAAACTCATAGCACTCATAGTGCGCATGAGCGAAGTCTTCTCAAAATCAGCTGACGCCTCACAACGTGTGGCCGGTTTGCGCGACTCCGTTTTTGGAAATTATCTCATCATGATAATCCAGAAAAACGCACTCTGATAGCTAAACACAGATTCTTGACGGGGTTGTAGTATTAGCCCACGTCTCTGCTGCACGACTAGGAGGACTGTCGAGTCGAAAAGATAAGCACGGATTTTGAGGTCCGCTATCTGGTCGGTGGTTTCTTTGAGAGGCGCGAATGCAGCCCATGCTGCTTTCCTTCTTGTCTGGACACTCCTTCATATTGTTCTCCATGTTCATGGAACGTCCAAGGTATACGCACGAGGTGGTCTCTTGACCCTTCACGGACGGCGCCATTTTTGACTTACGCGCGGTTCGAACGGCTACGAAGAGAGCCTCGCTAATGCGAGTGTGGTAGTTTTCTGATGAAATTTATATATTTTTTCGTCAACAAATGTGATTCCTGTGTCATCAAATGCTCAAACATGATAAAACAGACTTCACTAAGGTTATGGTAACGGGGTGTACCAGCCGTTGCCACTAATTTGCTTCACTGAGTTGATGAATCAGTGTTGCCGCTGACGGCGTAGATATTCGAGTTATTATAGTGAGTAATAAGACAACTTAGAGACATATACATAAGTACAATGTTAATACAATAAGAACATAGTAATAATAACTGTATAACTAGGATAGAACTGCGATATGACTAAGTGCGCAGTGATAAAGTGGAACGATAAAAACTGAGGATTGATTAGTGAGTAAAGTGAACTGCTAATAGGAGCTAAGATTGCGGGGCTTGACTAGGCGGTAGACATCGGGATGCAGTCATGTTTGCCCCGGGCAGGACCTAAACACCGATGGTGGGAGCCAGTGGGTGATTATATACCTCGGAATGTTTCTCCAGGACTAGATATATATTTATGGACTGGAACACATCCCCGGTGGCGGGCCAAACAGAACCCATAGGAATTGGCCCACCACCGTAGCCGTGAGGGCCTCTCACAATGCTATGAACTTCAATAGCAACTGGTAAAATGAGAATATAATGAAAAATAGAACGACTAGAGGTGAACTTATCAAAGCAGAATAGACGAGTGACAATAGCGAGCGCTCACGGAGCGCGCACATTGCGAAAATGGCCCGAACCGCGATGATACCACAACAGCCGCCGTGGACACGCCCCTTAACCATCTGCCCTGGAGCAAATTCCGTTCTTCTTTCAGGCTACCACGACTCGTCCAGAAAAGTAACAACGGCTCCGTGGAACTCTTGCCACAAAGGTTATTTTTATTAGAGATAACGTAATTGCTCCATTTGTAATCCACACTTTCAAAGGCAAAATCAACTATTCATAAAAGGGCTATATTTAAAACCTTTATCGAACAATTTTATAATATTTTATTCATTTTACTTACAATTCTTTATAAAAGTACTTTTGTAGAAGTTTTTTCAATCATAATTTAATTGCTCCTGGCAAAAAAATTCGTAAAAAATCGAAATCTAGTTACATAATCCCAAAAAATCCTCTTGAAATAGAAAAAATTCACTGCGATTGTAAAACGTTCTCTTTCAATTATTACTGAAACGTATTATGGATATAATTACCCTCAACAAGCTTATTATCAAAATCAAAATCTTTAAAGTCTTTGACTGACAAAAAAAAAGCATTAAAAAGGTAAGAGAGTTTCTTCAATGACAACTGGAACTGCATTACTTTTTGCAAGGATGGGATGTTTTCCCTTGAAAAAGGCAAGATTTTGGTAATCAATAGTGTTAGATACTTACTTAGATGCATAGGTGGTCCGTCTTTACTAGTTGTGCGTACCCCAACACATAATCCAAATGGTATATTACTGGTCATGCTTACGATATTCCTTTGTTTCCTGAGGTAACCTTGCAAAGGCGCTTACAGGTCTTCAGAAGTCGTTTCCGAGGAATGGATTTCGGCAATGAAACCTTATCCGGGCTTCCTTGTTGATTCGGAGATGATGTCGGGCCGAAATTAAAGGCAGAAGTAGGAAAGGAAATTAATCAACTGCTCACGGATGATGTGAAAGCCGAATTTCATCATCAGTATGTAAGTATATCATTAGCGTTAATCTTACTAAAATTATTCCCACAAAAGTCTCATCAGTGATAAAAAAACTAAATCGTTTTTTGAGAATAATAATCCTCTGTGAGCCTAAACGTCTAATGGAGCACGCACCACTCTTCGTGAACGTTCGAACGACGAGCCCAAGTGAGGGTCATAATGACCCTCATCGTCCGCAAAGGATTAATGACAAAACCATTCAACTCGAATTGCTTCACTTTGCATCATGAATTCTTCAAGAACTGTGTCTTCTCCTTTTTTTACACGTAACCCCAATCTTTTTTACCTCTTCGATGAGTTCATTGAGCATCATCTTCGCCTCACTGGTACTTTTCCAAAAGACAGTATTAGAATTTTGAGGTATATCTTAATAGCCCCATTGAGTAACTTCTTGCGTTACTTCCACAACAGGAGACCTGTTCTTCTCATGATGGAACACAATATCATAGTGAAAGACCAATTCAAGAAGAGTTTTCAATGGTTTAGATTCTAATCAGTATGATATGCTTAGGAGGTGAGATATGCTGCTCTAAGGATATATATTACATTTGTTGAATAGCATATTATTCAATATTTCTTCCATTGGAGCAATACATGGTGTTACCTAATCCATTACTGTATATAGTTTAGAGCACAGCGAAGCCGACCAGTGTTTTACGAAACTATACCGTTTAGTTGGTGTAAACTGCTCTTTTGTTAGGTTCAGGTCAGACTAATCTCCGAAAAAATGCGTATATCATTGTTGGCAATGCCCAAGACCGACTACCCGAATGCGGCATTCTTCAGGATCAACAGTTTGATCACTGTGAGGTAAACATGAGATTGTAAACCATAATTTATTCTAACAGCTGACGTTTTAGTGGTTTCGTCTCCTAAGAGCCTGGAAAGATCAAGTAGCCTACAACACAATGAGCGAAATCTCCATTACTCTACGAAAAAAAAAGCTCCAAACCTATATTTCGATCGCATCAAGCGCAGAACAACTTTTCAAATTTTACACCACTTTTCAAAAGACGGCTACTGAGTTGTCCAAGTGAAGATCAACCGTACAGAGACCACATGGACCGCTAATGCATCTCCAATATTGAGATAAGTTTGGTGAATATTACGTGTGATAAGAAGGCTCCACTCCTGTGGTGTTGGATTCATGTTTAACGAGAATGCTTCTAAAATCTTACACAATGAGGTTTTATGCTCCTTTGAGAAACTACTGACATTTACTTCAAAAACTTCCCCCTTTATGTGCCTGTGTCTTATGCGAACCTAGTTGGATGATTTCTCTCTCTAAGCTAGATGTCCCCATATATGAAATAGAATAGCCTACCAGTTTCGCCGATGTACTTGTCCTTGCTCGTTCTTGAAAAGACTAGCTAAACTGTACCTGCACTGTTGTAAACGCCGTCCCATCTTTATCGTTAAAATGCACTATGCACTCTTGCATTCTATATGGCCGATTCTAAAAGTGATCGTGAATTAACTGGCGACTCCTCTAACTTCACTTAATAGCTACACTTATTTCGTTTGAAAATGATGGAACGATAAACGAGACTTTGCTTTCGCTGGAGTTTCCGTTTTGGAGCGCGTTATTCTGCTTAGAGTTATTCGAAAAGGGCAATTTTTGAAGGCATCAGAAATCTTTACTTTCTGACTCAGTTTCAGAAATTCCATCTTCCGCTCTCTTCCCGTACACACACTGGTAGCTGTTCGAAACGTTCTTCACAAGTGCCTTCTCGTATGCGAAAGGTGGGAGGAAAGGTCTAAAACGACTGATGTTCAAAACTAATTAATTTGCCTGCTTATGTGAGACTGAAAATCCGTAGACTCTTCTTCTGTCGTAGTTGTCAAAATGCTTGATTGAGTAGGCATATCAACTGGATCTTTCAATGTCTTGAAGAAGGCAAAATCGCCGAAACGTGATGCTTCAATAAATCTTTCCCTTAACAACCTCATGTGTACTCATTGAGAAAACAGTGAATTCATTCCATTTCGCAGTTTTTTCTCTTTTACATAGTTGTATTAGAAAGCCATATGTTTGTGAAAAAAATTTTCGTCAGTCAATCTACATGTAGAGCGCATGTGGCGCAGTGGTTAGAGGTGCTCTGCGTTGCACGCGAGGTCAATGGTTCGATCTCGCGCTCATGGCTCACCATAACATCCATCCCTCCGGGGTCGGTAAATTGGTATCAGGCAGGTCTCAGACTTGTCTGCGAAGATAAGCAGCACTGACTCGGTCAGCGGGAGGCCACCGCGAGTCATTGTAAAGGCCAGATATGCATTCAATCACCTCAAACGAAGTTAAAAATTGAAGATGAATGCATGGCGCATCCCTCAGGGATTGATCAACGCCGAGAGCTTTGTCCTTTTTATCCTTTTAATTTACATGTATCCCTCAGTTGTTTCTTAGTTATACGGTCAATTAATTCAAATATAAATCACTAATCGGCTGCTTTTCATTTTTCCATTAACAAAATTCGTTTTACATTTGGGTGAGGCATATCTTACCGTTATGTGCCGATTATGATAAGTAAGGAATCGCGCTCTAACCCAACGGCCACCGTTATTACCGTCTTTGACGTCGTTGCGAGACCCAAATGAAGCCAAATCATAGGTAGCAAGTCTTTCACGGTTGTGTGCTGCTTATTCACGCCGTTCTCATCTGACGGGCAAATTTGTTATGCTGTTTTCGGCTCATCTACTAATTGAATTAAACTTTGAAATCACTGAAGTTTTGTGGCTATCATTCCAACAGTAATTGCTACTATAATTTAAGATGTGATTTTCAAATCGAAATATGTTTATTCAGTTTCACTATTTAATGATGGAAGACAGGTCTTATTCTAATGCAAGCGGTCACCTGTGGGTCCTCCTCGGGCACACCGAAAAACGCAATTGGGTATTTTGCAGACATCCAAGCACTTGATCGAACCCATCGCGTTTCAAAGGCCGTCACTGCCGATGGAACACGATGTGACGGCGATTTCATTCCTATCGCGAGTCTCAAGCTGATGAAAAACCGTGCTTTTTCCGCTGGTTTGAAACTGTCGGTTCAGAGTGATATCGATAACATGAGAAGAAATGAATCCTAACGACGCCACAGAGACCTCATGTGGGCTTGTTCCTGATGTCTTACTAGCAAATGAGGGGCAACGCATGAAGCTCAGTCCTCAAGTGAAAATAAGCACGAAAACGGCTCCAGGAAAGTGGAGACAATCTACAACTTCAAGTATTCTCAAGAATTATCCTGAATGGGCACGCTTCATTCCTTACGTGAAATTGATTACTGCTGTACCGAAAAAAACATGTGCGTTATTATGGATAGAGGTCAATGTTCTTTGTAGCCAAGCTCATCCGAATATTACTATGGATCCTACGTTTATGACTTTCGATGATTCAGGTAAATCAGCCTTTCTTAGTCTAAATAATAATTTATGTGACTTGCTTGGTAGTGTTTATCAGTTTTGTTTTCATGTCGTATTCTTCAGACACAATGGGCTAGAGAAAATGTTTAGTGTACAATATTTATGCACAATCATGGTGGAGGGGGATCCAAGGAGTCTTTTTTTTAGGCCGTTTCGCAAAGTGAATCACGACTATTTTGCCGTTGTCTTCTCGAATAAGACATGATATTATTTATTTTTGAATTCCAGGTTTCTGGCATCTGAAGCTCTGGGACATTCTACCAGAATTTTTCACCGTACTAACGAACTGAAAGATACATCCAGCACTCTCGAATAAGCATTTGTTTAGTGTTTCACTAAATATAGCCGTTTATAATCTCATTTTGTCCTGAATGCAAATTGTTTTTCCTGGGAACCTTCCCTGAAAATTTTTTTTTCGAGAAACATAGACAATGCAACTAGAAGTCAAATGTATCGACGAAGAGAATATTCATCAAATGACATAATTTCAAGTCATTCTTTGCTTTTTGCCATTATTTGTTTCAATCTCAGGTTCAATCTTCGTTAATGGTGTCTTTTTTCAACTAATGGTGTTTCATATTTCAAACGTGACTTTTGAGCTGTTTTGGTATTCTCCAATGTCTATGGAACATTTTGCACTTCCATGTATAGCGAAGGAGCACCTGTTTCACATTACTAATATTCCTGTTAGTATCTGATAGCTGGTTCTACAACAAACACGAGCTATAATTCGACATTAAGCTATGAACTGAGGGGTGCACAGTAACTAATGCACTTAAGGCTCTTGCTTTTTCATACTAATGGACATTTGCAATGCAAATAATGCCTACTTTTAGCGGTATTCAACTATGCATTTTATTCCTACGTCACCATCTTCACTTTCTCACCTTATTTTCTGTTGTAGTGGAACTCTTTTTTGTAAAATAAAGAATGAAATTCCCGTCGATGACTAGCATGCGATCATTATTCAAACGAACCTTGAGCTGAACGGTTAGGATATCTTTGAGATGAAGGTGGTTTGTGAACAGTGTGACTATTATCATGCCCGTAACTGGCGAATAAGTTCTCAAGATAACGTTATCAGGCAATGTTAATATCCGAGTTATGAGATTTTCTCTCATTTTACGCGTTTTCGAAAGCATTCGATAGCTTGGAAAACATACATTTCAATATTTAGCGTATTACTGGAAGGACACTTAAAGTATATTATCCAAAAGGATATTACATCCTGCTTTCCGAGTAATCACCCCATTGTTGGAAGTTCACCACGGAATTTTTGTTACTTATACAACAAAATTTCGATATCAGGATCACTTCATCTCCACGAAAGAATAAAATATTACTAAACGGACTCATATAGATGTATTTTTAATAGGCAGAATGCGCAGATGTCCTAAAAACCACTACTTTTCAATACAAAGGCTACATAGTTAAAAGAACGCATTTCCATCTGTCTTTTTTTTCAAATTAAAATGGAAGGTGTTATATCATATAGTCACAGTGAGCTTTGATACAGTTTGCCTAATTAATGTCTGGGATACTTTTTTGGAAGGAATGCATTTGCTTCGCCTTTGTTTTTCAAGCAATTCGCTATTGTCGTGGAAATTCTACTCAGAATATTTATTCATTATTTAATACGTTATGCAATCAAAATCAGTCAAGAACAGTCCCTAAATAAACAGTACCGGTAAACAACTCACTATCGTTGAATAAAATTTGTAGTCCTAGAATTATTAGGTTGCAAACCATAAGCTACAACTACACACAACATGAATTCCATACCCATACTATACAAGCCCTTTGTTTATTGCCTAGAATGCTCAAGAAAGCATTTCTAAATGATTAGAATTGAAGCATTCCAAAGAAGCACACGACTTACTTTTTTCACGGTTGTACTGGTGGAATACAATTCTTATTCTAAATAATACTATCGCATACATCTCTGTCAGATCCGTATACGGCCTTATAGTTGGCTCAATTATCAATGTCTTCAATCTTTTCGTGCAAGCCGTTGGTGTTCGAGCGAATTCGCACTGCTTACCATGTATGTCGAGTTCATGGAAGCTCATTCCGATTGCTCTAAAAGTTGGAGTTTCAAACCGATCCAGGAAGAGATGAACATTTTATGAGAACAGTAAAAAAAAAACGAGGCTGTTTTTTGTTAAACGGCAACAAATTAAGAAGCGACCCCTTTCGCTAGTCAAGAATTTTTCATAAAAGTGTTAGTGGTCACTCGAAAGCTTAAATATTTGGCTACTGCGCTATGTGCTCCTTTTTTGGGAAGACCCTTTATAAACCAGTGGCATTTGAACTAAAATTATGCCTCACAACCGCCGCTCACTTAAACCACTACTTCGTTGGAAGCACGAAAAGCATATCAACGTGTAGAGGAAGTCCTGTAGTATCAGAGTCCTACGTTTTACGCGGAGATTTTTCCGAGACGAAGAAAAATTGCCTATATGAACAACAATTTGTACTTCATATTTGATTCACCAACGCGTTTCTATCAATCGCAAAATGTCGTGTCGAATCTACGGTCAGCGGACACCCAGAGCGCATTAGCCGATAAACATGCGTGTTGAATATGAAACTCGATCTTTTTTTTTTGCTACACTGCAGGGAAGTGATATTTCCACAAAATAAGCACAGCGTTGGAAACAGCGAAATTTGCACTATCGCATGATTACGTACAAGTTGAGGAAAGAGCTCTGTTTTGCGAAAAGTATACGTGTGTGAAACACAAACGTTTCTTTCTGCTATAGCGTTATATAAAGACTTTTACGAAAAACGGTTAGATATCGCAGTAGCAGAGATTCAAGCTTTCACATGATTACTGAAAGTGCAATGGAATTCTTTTGTGCACTGCAAAAGCGCCGTTTCTTTATTCGTCGCCGCCTACCAGAAAAGCACCAAAATCGAATGAAAAGTGATGGCAATATTACAAGATAGGAAGGTTTATATGCCATATATAATATATTTGTGATGGAATCAAAAGGGTTAGTCAAAGAAATATGGAATGGTGTAGAGTGGAGAGGAGCTATCGTGAATAAATACTGGTGGACTGATTTGAGCCTTTCGCAGTGACATGCACAAATTTGCTCTACTGACCATTTCTCCTACTTTTTTAGTGCATAAGTAACCGTTTTCTTCCTCATACATCAACTATCAATAGTTCGTAATAATCGACAAGATCTGTGCATGCAAACAGAATATTAGCATGAATACCTGTTTGACAATTGCCAAGCACTAAGAGTATAAACTACGAAGTAAACATGAATTTTTTTTGCTCTTGCTTTTCCTTGTACCAGCATCTGCTCAGTTCTAAGGGAGCTATATCTCTCCGCTGCCGTTTGCACTGTTATCGTTGCAATGTCAATCCAAGCTCGATAGTTAGTTTCTCTGGCAGCATCACTGACGTTCTCGCTTGGCAAACTAGCATAAAGTCAGACACTCCGCCTGCATTAGCTTTTATTGGAATACGAAAGCTAGCCAGAGCTATTACTCTTTACGTGATCAAGTTACTGGAGCGAGAATGCGTCGTATACAATAAAATGTAGCGCGCTTCACAGGACTAGGAAAAAGCGCGAAGCAATGCTTTTCTGAGAAGTCAATTTATTGCTAGTGAACTCGCATGTTTAAAGGCCTCTCCAACTTCACACATCTTATGTGATCTCATGTTCAAACTAACATACTAACAAAGGTTAACTATATCAATCTCTTGTGATTAAGGGCAAAAATTCTTTGTCCATATGCGATCACTACATACTTTCTTAAGCATACAAAATTATTATATTCACTCTTGCTGTGATATCCTCTTGGCTTATGCTATTCCTGAAAGTAAGTAGCTTTTGAAAAAAGCAGGAACCAACAAATCGCTTGTCAGAAATGATGGTCATGGTTTGTAAAATACCAGGTCGTCCACACAAAGGCATTTTATGCCTTTTCACTGGTCACTGTAACCCCTAAAGGACGGCTACAGATAGTGATGCGCGCAAAGTAAATTGCGCGACCTTCGTTGTTTGATTAAGGTTTTTTCCTCGTTTGGAGAAAGTTTTGGGACTTCTTGTATTACTTTGATAGAACAAGATATTCTCTACTAACCCATATGTCTTTGGTTTAGTTATATGTGTCTTCTATGGAGAAAAACCCACGTTTTGTACGCAAATTGCATTGTACAAAGGGGAACACAATGAAAATAAAAAATAAAAATTATGTATCACATTCGGAGTTTTTCTCACACAAGAGTTACACATTCATAAAAAATGCATGATGGTGTAGAGAAGATCGTGTTTCACCAGAGCAATACAACAAACCCTGAGAATTTCTTCCCCTGAACAAAGAAAAATTTTTATTGAATAACGAAAATCGTGCGCTGTTTGCGATATCAATTATGCTAATATTCGCCAAGGGTTAAAGGTGATATTCTCTCCTTCCGTGAAATCACTTTTGATACTACAGAGCACGAAGCAGGCTCATGAACCAATTTCACTACCAGGTCTAATTCTGAAAAAATTCGATGACAACTGAAAGTGTATGAAAAAACATTATGTGCCGAAAATGCTACAAAGTGGCGTTTGTACACTATTTATTACAGACTGTCCGGAGTGCACACAACGTAGGTGCAAAAAAGCACACACATTGTCGATAAAGGGTTAGTATGCAGTGAAGAAAGATCGCCTTTGTTTCAACGACCGTCAATCTTAGTGACGTTACAAGCCTTTTCACGACGGCGTTAGGACATTTCCTACACATTTAATCCTCGGAAGAAATTTTATCATAGTTGGTGATTTGACCTCTCAACATTCCTTATCTTCAAATAATGATGACAATGCTAGATAATTCTCCAATGGTTCTTTTCAGACGCGAAGAAACACAACGTGAATCCCAATTTAATCTATTGAAAACAATCCGCAGACAATCATTGATAAGTGAGTGCCGTCGAGCTAGACGACAATTAGAACGCAGAAATAAAAGCGGCTTATAACTCTTGAATAAATCAGATTACGAGAAGAACATCTATATCATCCATCAACACAGAATATTCAAAAGGCCAAGCTACGGTATTAGCAATACATGCCTCTAGATGCATTTTCTCTATTTCTGCAACAAATATTTGTCCACAGTGAGAAAATGCACAGATTAGAAAGAATGTTTCTAGGGACTGAGCTGAGAGAGAGAGATTGACATTCGGAGACATAGAGTGGCCAGCTGGTGAGATTCCAGCAGTATCTATTAGAAATGAGTAGCTACTTTGGAACTATTGAGCCGCCGCAGATGAGTTAATTGGAAAAAGTAATGGCAGCAAAGTCAGAAATGATGGAAGTAGAGGAACTTCAGCAATATTTACTGGATATGGTAGCTGCTTGCGGTCTGTTGAGACGCCGCGGATAGTCCAACTGGGAAAAGTTATGGCGGAGAATAGTGTAATGATGAAAGTAAAGGGAAAAGACTGACTGGCCTGATGAGATCTCAACAGTATCTGCTGATGGAATTGAGCCGTTGTTATGACTCTGTTGAACCGCGACAAGAAAGTGATTTTTGAATTGCTGATGCCAAAGAGGTCAGTGGATTGTGCCAAAGGTCGCGTTCTGCTATAACTTTTCTCCCACGCAAAGTATCCAATCCGTCAACGATCAAACGTCAGCAGTTTGGCAGGGTATACACTTGCTAACATTGAACCCACCTAAGGTGACAGCCCTCAAGTATATGTCATCGAAAAGAATTCTTTATAATATCGCTTCAGTTATAGTGATATGATGTTATAATCCGAAAAAAAAATGAGACGCGGATTGAACTGCCGACTAAGGCTCTAAGTTTCGTATACTATTCATTATTGGCACATAAAGTCATTACATCGCACCACAGTTGGAAAGCAGTTAAATCAAGATTTCCTGACAATTACTTGTATCCATTGGGTGACAGCTTAAACTAGGGTCAATGGCGATATGTGTTTGTATGATGAAGTCGTTGACGATTGCTCGTTAGCAGATCGATATCTTGTATGGCAAAAAAAGTGATGGCATAACAGAAGACTCAGTGGTGTGATAGTTCTCAGGACCACTCAGGAAATAGTGATATTGTCTATCATGTGACGTTATCGCATTTTTCATTTACAGATATGCAAAGTTTGACAATGTTTTCGAGGTTTTCATGAAGTCTTTTGGGGCACTTACACCGTGCAGGAAACTTGTAACGGCCTTTCAGCCTCGTCAGTTGCACGGCGCCTGTATAAGTGCTCATAACAGACTTCATGAAAGGCTCAAAATACATTGTCACATTACATTGTTCTCGAACGAGCTCTTAAAATAGTTCACTGCTTTAACTGTTACATATGCAAAGTCTGTTGCAAAGGAAGTTAGCAAAGAGTTTGTGTTGTTTGGATTGATTTGGCCACGCGAGACTTCTACTAGCTGCTTCTTATCGAACTCCTTGCACTTGGATAATCGTTTATCTTTACAACGACACTACAACTCCAGCAATGAGGTATTTAGGGAAATTACACACAACATAGACAACGGAACAATAGTTAAGCAAATTACGAAGAGGAAGCTTAGATATAACTTTCGGCCGCTTATAATCATTTCGATAAGGTGCGGGTTCATGGTTAGGTTAAAGTAAAGTTAAAGCTAATGGTGGAGATTCCAGACTCACTTTATAGAACAGTTCATTGACAATCAAGGTGAGGAGATCAAATGCCAAAATGAGATCAGTTGTGTGAATGATTCATGAATACAAAGAAAGGTCATTTGACTTGTGGCAGCCCCAAAAATGGTTATGCATTTCCAGTAAACAGTATCGAGAGTGCATCGAAAGTTCACTCGTCTTTCGCTATACAAAATATACAACTAACGAGAACAGAATGTTTAAGAATATTTGATTGAGGTGTACAATTTAATGGTTTGCATCTGAGAAAAGGTATACAACGTTCGGTACATTATGAAGAATGTTGTCAAAAGTCATTAATACTAAGTATTTGTCATATAACATAGTATTCTGCTTCCGAAATGCTTCAGACCAATAAATAAGGTGTGCTGGTAGTTTGTTTCTACCACTTGACGACCGCCAGTGTGGAATCTCATGACTAGTGAATGGGCAATGTTTCCTTCGCTTGTTCTATTTCTCCTCCTCCATTGTTTCGTCCTAAAAGCTTCAAACCGTTCTAATCGGTTATACGGCGGCAAACAGAAAACCAAGCTCGTCCGCAGGACAGGAATTTTCCATAGGAGTGTTGGTAACCATTTGAAATTTTATATTTCTGACAACAGCCCCAAGTTACTGCTTTTCAAAACATCCTTTCATAACGCTTTAAAATTCAAAGTAAAAATGCCTCAGGCGCGTATATTTCCGGCCGGGCAGAGCCCTCTTTTGAACTAATAGCAATCATTCGATAGGGTGATGGTTGCTAATTTTAGCGCTGTGCTCATTTACTGAAAAGACCGTTTCTCTTTAACGCAGCAGGTAAAATAAGTTTAATTCGCATGTTCTACTAAGGGAGTCTTTGTTCATGTTAGACCGGTCCAAGGCCAATCCTTACCAAGCGGCACATGAATTGGCTAAACACCCCCTTGGTCACACATGCGAATCCAACTAATTTCATCTGCTGCGTTACAGAGAAACGGTCTTTTCAGGATATAAGTACAGCGTTTGAATCACAACTATTACGCTAACGAATGATTACTAATAATCCAAAGAAAGAGCTCCTCTGTCCAACGAGAAATAGAAAATTTCTTCTGTAACAACGTCAAAAAAGCTTTGCCGAAAACCGCCGACGTGGGGCTGTAGCCAGAAAAATCAGGATTAGTGATTATGACTCTTATGGAAGCTCTTCTTAAATGGTTTTTCATTTTTCGCCTAACAACGAGAAAGAACCCTTCAAACATTACTATATTGATACTAGGGCTGGAAAGAAAGTTCTGGGGCACTTCAATATGCATGAGATCACTCCCATGCATATCATGGGAGTATTACAGTTACGACTGTTGGATTTTACAACCGAAGGTGCGTTTTGATGCAGCAAGACAATGCCAGATCGCACACTGCCAAAAAGACCAAGGAGAATTTGATGCTTCGACAGAGTCGACGTTCCGTCCCGCCTACATTCCATATTTCGCTCCATCCTATTTTGGCCTTTCCAATTAATGCAATACTTTTTGAAGGGTCGCCTATTTGAATCGTTCGATGAAGAAGCATGTTAAGAGCATGTTCCTGAATTCAAAGTCGAAGAAATGGTGCTCCGATCAAATCCGAAAGTTGGCAGACAGATAAAACAAAGTCGTAGAAAACGTTGATTTTCATTTTGAAGAATAGTTATTATTGTTTTATTTGGAAATCATGCACGTATTTTCAATTTTCTTCAAATGCCCCGGAACCTTCTTTTCAATCTAATACACTGTCGCCCAAAGTACACATTAATCGGTAATCCATTGAATGTTTAGAGAAGTAGTTTTGGTCTTATTTGATTGAAAACAACGAATGGGTACTGTATAGTGAATTTAGTTCACCATTTATGGGATTTACAATCTAAATTTCATGAAGCTTTCGTCAAAAGATTTCTTCTCGTACCTTTCACGTCCTCTGCAGGATTTTATAGCCGTCTTTATGGATTGATTTCAGACCAGTCTTTGTAGCTAGGTGCATTTTCGACTAGCCGTTTCACGTGGGCTGGAAAACAATGTGATCAAATGGTAGAAAATTGCAAATATTCATAAAAAACGATAATTTATAAATAGTAGCAGTCGCGACTAAAAAAAAAGAAGAACAGCAATAAACACACCGGCACCAGTATCACTAATAACAACAACTACTTCAACAAAAGCAGTGTCAAAGGTCAAATTATTCGTTGTGATCATGATTTTTACGCACATTATTGTCTATTTTCTCGATGGCATAGCACGATATGAGATATAACGACAAGAATGCTGAGGTACCATCAAAAATCTTCGACGTGAGGTGGCTCCAAACCAGCAGAACGAGTTATCCCAGGTTCGAAGTTGTCTCCGGTTTGAAGTTTTGCTTGTAGGTTAGCACTCTTGTGATTACCTGCCATAATGTCCTAACATGGCTCAGAATGCCAAAGTAAAGTGTATTTGAGAAAAAATGTCGGTGAGAATTGGATGATGAGTGAAAGTGTAGTGAACTTACATGGATCTCTGGCCACTATCTCTTCAAGGACTGAGCGGATCTCAGCACTCCTTGCAGTGGTCTTTTAGTGAGCTGGCTTGGGTTCGATATCGGCTGAACCAAATGGCGTCGTTCTATTTAAGAGCCTGGAAAGGCGGACAGCAGGTGTCTAGTACTGTACAAGTGCCGTACCAGGCCTCATTAATGGTTCAATACATGTTATCAGATTCATTTTGGTTTCCCTAAATTCATCCATGGAAGTAATTCAAGAGCATGATTAATGACGAAAAAGCTTAGTGAGAAGTCGGCCTACATCGGACATGTTTGCCAAAAAAACCATAGTTTTTTCCTATCGGAACCCATATTGAAGAAGGCGTTATTTTCTGCTCCTTTCGAGATGTTTTAGTACTTCTCCGATTAAGACTTTCAAGAATTTAGACGATGTATTTACTTTTTGAATGGACTTTATATTATGCTAC
Organism: Parelaphostrongylus tenuis; assembly: GCA_019055375.1. NCBI lineage: Eukaryota > Metazoa > Nematoda > Chromadorea > Rhabditida > Metastrongylidae > Parelaphostrongylus > Parelaphostrongylus tenuis. Next base: position 133,290 of record JAHQIW010007315.1, read on the forward strand.
AACAGCAGAAATAGAATTTTATCCAACACTCCAGCATCTTTCGTTAAACAAACGTTCTTCTTGCAAAATTTAATAATTATTCGATAGCACAGGTCTTAAAAATTTCAATGATATATTTGATATACAGGAAAGATTCTTAATGCGTAGTTACAATTCAAAGAATACTGGGTTTCGCACTCGGCGCGCATTGCGCGCAGGATGTTATTTGCGCTGCGCGGTCGACACGATGTCATGGGCAAAACTCAATATTCTTATAGCTGTAAAATAACGCTAAAAATACCTTACAAAAATCAGGCTTTCATTGAAATCATTGAGATTTGTGCTATCGAATAATTATCGAAGTCTGAATGAAAAACCGTGTCCAGCGATGGATGCTCAAGTATGGATTGGCATTTTATTCTAACTTTCACAGCATAATATAAAAGCCATATGAGAAGAGATACACTGTTCAAATTCATAAGATTTAAGCTTTCGAATGATTACTAAATTGTCAAGAAAGATCAAAATATACGTTTCTTTAGTATGGGAGCGGATAAGAGAAAAGTACCCAGAAAACTCTGTAGATATCGAAGTTTTGATGCATAAGATTCCAATCAGAATTGGAGTTAGAAATGCTGGGCAGCATACGCATAACCCCTTCACGAGTCAAGCAAACTTCTACAATTTCTGTAGTAAGTGTAACACTCTTTTGAGAAAACGCTCCTCTGGTGTGAAAGGTCTGACCCATCCACAAGAACATTGCAGCGTACTTAAAAAGGCTATCACAGGGTATCCTTGGATAACAGAGAAAAACGTTTCAGTCACCATTTAACGACACTCAGACTAGAGACACACTTCTTGAGCGCTTAATAGATTCTTTTAACAATCTCGTGTTTGCTCATCAAGGAAATAGTAATAAAATTATCAGATGTTGAAGTTAATGGACAGTAGCTCCTAGGAATTGTTACGTGATGACCAGCAGAACATTTCCTACTAACCAAAGCAGTCTTGTCTTCCATTTAAGAGCTTGTCCAAGCCTGAAGGTTTATTTTTTCACCCAGTGTCAGGATATGGGGTCACACTGGATTCAGGCAATAAAGGTTTCTTACACTCCCATGAAAAGATCCTCCCCAGCGAATGAGATCAGTTTTTCAATTGTTCCTTCATAACAGAAAAGAATCTTACTTTGCTTCTTTTTCAGTGATTTATAGACAAAGCCAGATCAAATATAGTCAGATGATTGTCTATGGATTTCTAGAGTGGCACATTTGTTAAGGTTTTCCGTTTAGTGCTAAAATGGAAATCTATTGATCTTAAGAAATTTAAGTGGGGGAGGAGCTCCCAATTGTACTGGTGGTTGGCCACTTGCACCCGTACGCCAATGCTTGCATGCAATGTTCGTAACGTCTTTGTATTGTTTAGGTTTTTCTGTTGTATCTGTTTCCCGTCAGATATTGGTTCAGTCGGTAACACAGTAATCTAGTGACCTTTGGTAAGCTTCGTTACACAGACACATAGAAGAGAATATTCTGAAATTCGAGCATCTATCCTTATAATGGAACATGAGATCCAAAAGCGAAATTCTCTCGAGGCGTTTTGGATCCATGCCAAAAATCCGGAAATGAATTGCAGATATGAGAATCTCGTCATCACGCGCTACTTCGCGCTTTTTCTTTGATAGGTTTCTTGATCTGAGGAACACACGGTCCTCATCCATACGCGACTCTCTGTGGCTGAGCCATATGATAATATATGGCGAAGTATAGAAAAAACAACGAAACAATAAGTACATAAGACAGGCTGTTCAATAGCGATCGAATATTTATATACTGACTCCTACCTGCTTTTGTTACGAAAGCGTTTGACTAATTAGTTAACACTTCAAAATAATCTTCCCAGATTGTGAAGAAGGCGGAGCCGCCAAAACGTCAACCATTCCATTGCTATTGTGCTGCATTACTATTACAATCAATAAATGCTGTTATTATCATCCTCGGACCTGTTACCAAGAAGAATTACCGCTTCACAAATTATGCTATCAGAAAGCAGTCACCATGTACCGAATATCAGAACGTGACTATTATGTGCTTTTTTCGATGAAACCACAACTGGTATCTTCTAGTGAGGGTAATTTTGTGTCTGATACTCAAGCGATCACTTTTAGTGGAAAGAGTAGGCTATGATGAAGGCAAATGCCCGAAACAATAGTCATCATTGTTCTGTATTCTATTCGAAAAACCTTACTGTTGATGACTCATCATCAGTACAACAATGAAATAATAAATTATTTGGTTAATGATGAAGTTAATAGAGTCGGTCCCAGCGATTAAGAAGAGATCTACAAGAAAGAACATCTCCAACGCTTGAAAGAAATCTTGTCACAGGCAAATAATAATCTAACAATCAGTATTTTTCCTCTGTTCTTGTGTAGAACGTCAGGTTACCCCAAGCTTCATCAAGCGAAGGTGGTTACATGAATTATTCGATCGAGTAGAAGGCAGCCACCACGAATACCAGCCGTAGACTACTGCACGCCTGTTCTCGATGTGATGTAAGTGGAACATTGAATATGCTAAGGTGTAGAACTGAGTGTCGAACGAAGATTATTGCTTTCAATCTACAAACGATCGCTTTTGGGGGAGAAAAATAAGCTCTAAAGAAGGCGTTACTGAAGAGACATAGTAGTATTGAATGAATTATATATGATTATTTTCACAGTTAATAGCTAATCAGCCTTGAAAAAAATTTCCAAGTGTCAGATAAAGTTGCAAATCTAAATACTTTTGTGAATGATGGATGAGAAATAACAAATCGATTGAGAGATGCGCTGAGATTCGCAAAATTTGAGTCCGCATTTTCAGGAAAAATTTTGAGATGTAGGAGCAAAAAAAAAGGTAGAGAAGGCAATTGAACTTAATGATACAACAGAAGTGATCGATCACCCAGCCAGAGATTTGAAAGTCATCTATTAACACGTGTTCGCAATAAAGTCGGAAGAGGCATTGTGAAAATAAACTGAGAGAGACCATCATAAGCCATTGCATAGCACAGGCTATTGCATAGGGCATTCAATCATCTGCTTCATGTTCGGTGAAATTGATTGTATGGATATGTCTATACTAAACGTTGTCTTTAATCTTTTATAGGAGAATCGAAAGTAAAGGTTGGCACTCACGTTCGACGACGTTGACCGAGTAGGCGTGCGGTATGGTTCTTCTAAGTCCGCTTTGGTTGGTCCGAATCCGGAGCTACATTCTGATGATGGCCCAGTTTTTGGTGGAGCATTTGGTTTTCTGAAACATTATATTCAATTCTAAAATCACATTTATCGCTGAATAAAAAATTGGCATTTTCTACACACTTTCAGCTTATGATTCAAAGCCGTTAACAAAAATAAGAAATTAGTAGAAACTGAAACAATTCGAAAGTGCATAAGAGTGTTTTCGAAAACGTACCGAATTTCCTTTCCAACGTCGAATGCACAGGACAATCAGCAGCAGAATAATCAGCGCAATGCCCATGACATGGCAAGCAGTGTAGCTCGATGAATCGATCACCTGTTGCAGATCATAAACTTTTGAAATGGAAAAATTATGTCATTCTCATTACGCAGTTTTTATCAATTTCCCTTCATCGACTGCAACCTAGATAAGTTGAGATCCGGACCCAGCTACTGTCATCACAGGAACTGCTGATCTGGCCTCCGTAGAGAAATCCCGGTCGTAAAACAATCTACTCCCCTTGTACGAGGCCGCGGATCTCCGTTACTGAGGGATCTCTGCCTCCTTGGTTACAACGACAAGTGAAAAACGATCATGTGTTTCCCAAAGACATTTACAGCAAAAACTTTTCGTCTCTGCAGCACCAATTTGGCATATGTTCAACACTACAAGTCAGATTGTCCGAAATCCTGCGACCAAGCGGATGAATAGCACATGAAAGACGGTTAGGAGTCACCTCTGACAAATAAGCTCCTCCTTTTCTTAGGAAAGACTGGCAAGGTACCTGTAAATAGCCAGTTCTCAAATTTAGAGCTCAGAAATCTACACGATGGATATCAAATGAAGACATTATAAAGAAACGGGCATCGTTGTCCTAAAGCGGAAAGAACCCCGATACGGCAGCGCCAAAAATGACGAATACGGAGAGGCTGCTAAAATCTCTGGGCCAAGCTAGGCTGCCAAAATTGCAACAAATTGTAGTCATAGTGTGTATCTATAACGCACGCGCATTTGTATAAGAATCCTCTAATGGCTATCTTCACATGCAAGCAAGAAGAAGGTGCGATATCACTGGCATAGCCAAAGCGAGAAGAGCCACTCATTTTAAATGTGTGGTGTTTATAGAGTCATAAAAGATTTCTTCACTGTTTTAATCCCCGTGAACCATGCCATGTTTGCGACCGTAATCTATGAAAAATGTTATTAGACAGAATCGCTTTAGCAGTATTATGTTCGACTTCAAGACTATTTCAAAACTAGCTGATGTGAACTATGATACAATCAGTTTTCTCGCCATGTATGACTTCTAGAGTCTGATTGAACAGAGCTCAAACCCGGAGAAAGCCATATTCGCTACTAATTATTCATTTACAATTTCATTCTACATAACTAATCCTCACACCTATTACGCGGATCCCAGTATTTACTAGATTTCATTCGCTGCATGTGTGCATTCTCCACGAAAGCCGAACTTTTTGTTCTGAGTCAATTCTTCCCCGAGTCCCGAGATAGTTGTGCTATAGCGTTTCGGGACAGATTCCGAAAAGGAGTCAGGCAGAGTCAAGTGTGGCATTGGACTCTCTATTATTGTTGTTATTACATATTATTTCGGATAAAAACTCACGGATCGCGGTTAATCACGAGGAACGAGACGCGCTCACAGGTGGTAAATAGAGAAATTGATTGCGAACTAAAAGCAACCGCGTGTTTCAAAGCAGATAGGTTCGGAAGACGAACTCTGCTTGTGCAGCGCCAACTTGACAGACCTTTATTTCTACAGTCAAACTGGCTAACAGCCTGCAATCAAGAGGATGGGAAGTACACGGTAGACGTTTAGGAGTCACCTCCAACAAATACCCTTTACCCACTCTTCCGAGAGAGACTGGCAACCTACTCGTGAGAACCCAGCCCCCACGTTCAGAGCCTAGCAAGCTATACGTTGGGTATCAAAGTGCTAAAAACAGCAATAAATATGGGCCTTATTTCTCTGACCCCGAAAGAGCCTCCGGTACGGTAGCGCTGAATTGGATAAGGAGGGAGAAGCTGCTATAAGTTTAGAGCCAGACTAGACTGCCATAATTGAAGTGGTCTAAAGTAATGATCTCCACCTATAACGCACTAACACTTGCATAGGAATCCGCTATAGAAAATCTATTAATGCAAGCAAGAAGCATTAGGTACGACATCACTGGCCTAGCGGAAACGAGAAGTCACCACCCATTCCACGCTGTTTGTGACACTAAAGAAGAACTGTTACTTGGAACATGCGATTGCGGAGTGTCGGCGGCGTTGGCGTCTTTATCAAATCGAATTTGACCATTAACTCTGATTTATTTGAACAGCTAACAATCCGGATCAGACGACTGCGGTTGTAGCGATGTGAATCAACGGCGGCTTCCACCATCTTCGTTGCTTATGCACCAACATCAACCTATGACGAAGAGAAATTCGAAGCGTTTTATATAGACCTTGAAAAGCTCTTCGGAGAAGACCAAACATTCTTCAAGGTCATTGTTGGATACTCTATCATAAAAGGTGGTATCCCAGAGCAACGCCTGAAGAACGTCTCATTGAGACCAGTGGACAAGAATGCAACGAACAAAGTAAGAGGCTTTTTGAGTTTATCATGATAAGCACAACCAAAAATGGTAATGAACAATGCAAGTGACACTTTCAGCGGTGGGCGTGGGAGTTTCCCAATGGCGAATACATAACGAATAGGCCACACCTTAGTAATTAAAAGGTTCTCTCTGACCGATGTCGCTGTTATTCCCAAATTCTTCACGAAATCAGGCCATCGTCTCCGCTTTTGACAAATTCACAATCGGCTCATTCAACATTTTCACGTTAGTGATGAAGGCCGACAGTCCTAAAGTAACAAAGAAGCGTTTGTCTCTGAAAACATTTTAGCCTGTAAGTCAACGTGGAATCGCAAGAGTTACAGACAACTGATACCTCACATGCTAGCTTGGCAAACGCTGCAGAGAAGCGATAAAAGAAGATTTTGAAGACAGGTAAGCAGCAGTTATGGCCAAAGCTGCAGAAGTTGGAAAGGAATTTTGTGCAGCCCACCAAAGCTTCACTAATTTCAAGATCAAGATGAATGCACTCCGACACCCTCACGGGACATTTAAACCTTCTACAAGGGCAATGAAGAAAACCATCCACGACAAGTATTAGGATCTTTTCAGTAGCCATGTTCGCTTTCCATCATATGACTTGAAAGAAGACGAATTTGTTGTTCCACTAGTTCCCTTCCGAAATCGGACACGCATATTGTCGGTGAAGGATAGAACACCTGGCTTAGACAACAAGACCAGAACACCTGAAGAATTTACCACCAGTTCTCATTCCGCACCTTGGCTTGGCTCTCACTCGTTACCTCTCAGAATTCAAGGCTCTCAGTCAGAGAAGACCAGCAAGACCGGTTGTTATTTCAAAGGGAAGGCCTTCACGACATAGCAGTTAAAGCCTAATCTGCTTGCTGTCCGGCGTCTATAAACTCTTCATTCGAGTCATCCTAAGTAGGATAGTCAAAACGCTGGGCAAAAGACATCCGTGAGAATAAGCAGGCTTTATAAAAGGTTTTAGCACCATAGGCCACATTCACACATTCACAGACCCATTGAAGTTTCACGAGAGTACAAACAACCACTTTGTCTCACTTTCATCGATCTGAGATAAGCCTTTGATTGAGTGGAAACAGAAGCGGTTATAGAGGATTCGGATAACCAGGGCGTCCCTACTCGGCGCATAACAATACTTTTTGAGCTCTATAGATATTTTACAACCAAGAAAACGCCATTCTTCGACGATATTACTGTTGACGTAAGCAGAGGGGCTCGATAATACGTTACAATTTTGCCAATCAAATCACTGCCACCTTCCAAAGCGTAATGGGGACATTAGAAAGGGGTGAAACGGGAGTGAAAGCGCCGGTCGACAATTGAAGCATTTTTGCTTCGCCGATGATATCGTCTATATAACACCAAGCATCAGCCAGACAAGGCAAATGTTGACCTACAGCGCATTATAAGTCTCTCTTCTAAACAAATAACATCATTAGAATCGTCGAGTCGAATCGCTGTTAAAACTCTAGAAGAAAAGCTTTCCCCAGCAAGAAATGTTCGGATGAGGAACATAATTTTATTTCTGCTGTTACAATGCAACAATAAACCTATCTTAGAAATAAAATATATCGTTCGAATTCTATTAAATTAGGCTATCGAATGGCTATCAGAAGATAGAAAAATTGAAAAGTACTTTCCTGAGGAGACCGAAACAGGGTGCGATTGAAGGGAAAGTACCGAGTTTGCTTTTGCACTTCATTACCTCTTTAATTAAGCTTAGTACAGGTTTATACTCTATCAACCATTTGTAAACCGTCAACAGGGAGCGTAACGTTGAAAGGTGCTCTTACAATAAACAAATGGTCGTTGGCTCGCTCCCACTTTCCAGGCTCATCAAACCTTCCTTCCCTTCTTGACTGGCAGGTTGCTACGTTTATCTTGAAGATTGGCAGCAATGATGGGCATCGGTAGGCTACTTCAGTCGATGCACATTTGAGACATTAGTTCATTTACTTTCAACGATGCTTGATAAAGTTGAATGCCTGGCACATCGTTCAAGCCTTGACCAACACCAAATGCTTCGTACTGTATCCTTTGATAGGAACATATCTTTACGCCTTGAGCACCATTTATCCTAACTGCTTGATTGGTGCCTGCTATTTTGTCCTACCGCCATTATTACTATTGTTTCGAGAACTTTTATTAAAGGAGAAGTGGTGCTCAGAGAGTTCAATGAGACAAGGATAGATATGCAATTAATGGTAAGCAAGAAAAATTTCGGACACATTTGCTCTAAAGCTGGATTCCGAAACTGAAATAAAGTTCTTTGAACAAAAAACGACTAATCTAGAGCACTTTTGCGAAACTAGGTGTTTGAGCATCAAGTGACGAACCCTACCGTGGTCATCAGTCTTCACGTAAGAGTGTACGTACAGATCAAGTTGTTTGCAAAAGCCCTCCTAAATTTTATTTTTCCTAGATGTGACGACAGTGTGATCATAGTGGACGAGGGCTTTTCCTTTACACAAAAGAACGATACGGTTGAAGAAAATGAGGATGAACAGAACATCGTGCAGCATCCGTCCAAGCTAGAGAGACACGAAAATGTGAATTCATCAGGTAATGAAACATTGTCAAGAAACTAGTGCACAGCTCTTTTCCTCGAATTCCACCGGCGGTGTTCGTGGGTGTTGTCCCGCTGTACAATAGCGTCTGATGATACGCCGTCCAAACGGCAAGCAACAGAAAATGGGCCGCCGTCGCATATGTGTTGATAATTTTTGGCAGTGACATGACGATACCATCCATAGTAGTATCTTTTTGAGCCGTCCCAACTGCCGACGGAATTATATTGACACAGGCATCCAACACCACACTTGCTACAGATAGTTTATCATCAGTCCTATAATAATTATAAACAACTTGTCGACACTGAACACTCATGAGTGCTTAAGCAGAGACAGGTGATTGTGGACCAATACTCTCATCATACTACTGTAACTTCAATCGTTTTCAGAAAAGTTGTTTGTCGATATACGAACAGATAACAAGCTGTTGTTACCTCGTTATATAACTTCTTCAAGTGTTCAAGGAGCAGTTTGACGATTTGCAGCATACTATGAAAATTTATGCGCACTCTAGCTCACGAAATTGTGCTAGCTCAGCTGTTCTTTCCTTGGAGTACAGAGGTAAGCCTAGCTGGGATTCCTCAGATCTTCACCGCATTAGAGCAGTTGCGGTTCTTTTGAATCAGAGGGAGATTACCACCATGCTACTAGTAGCTATCAAGATAGCGGTCTCTTGATACGGTTTACTCTTATTTGGACTCCCCGAGTGGAATCACCGAACTCCTTGTCAGCTTGCCGACTCCCCCACCCCGTACTTGCAGTCCCACGTCCTGGAACACCTCCTAGTCACGATGAGGCAGTAAACCATTTGGGGAGGGACCTGCACACTTTGTGAAGACAGACGTATTATTATTGGAGAGGCGTCGAAAAAGAAGAAGCTTCCTCTGTGATGACAGCATCCACAGTAAGCAGTGGTTGCTATTCACCAAGCTCTGACGTGTGTAACAACCGATTCAAGGAACGAATCAAAATTAGAAATAGGTGTTGGCTAGCTACTACAGAAAAAAAAAATCCATGGTTGCGCATTACGGAAAGAAGAGATTTGATAATGAGCGAGATAAATCTGGATGGAAGGAAATCCCATATGTGGTTACGATGCACAATTTTACGTAGTGATAATTCATAAAGTTCTTTTCAGTGTTTGAATTGCATGTTTGAAATCACAATGCTAACTTTTATCTACTATCCAGTCTCTTTTCATGGAAGTGTATGATGCGATATAAATCCATTGGCGTGCCCAGATGTGGAAAAAACTCCGAACTTCAGTCGCATTTTGAACGCATAATTACCTTTTCGAGGTTTCTCATTTTATTTACCACACCAACCGAGAGTTTTATTCATACCCAGCATCCTTGTGGTCATACAAATTGGGTTTCCGATGTTCGTCACTAATGAAATTATAACGGAGTGCATCAAAGCTCAAACTGTTACACAGTTGATTTCACCCATATGCTAGCCAGTGGAAGAAGTTGAGCTATGTCACAAATGCTCTAAAGGATTATGTCAAGTAAAACAATTTCTTTCTTTATCAACATAGTTATGAAGCCATGGATGTGAGCGGTTATATTGAAACAATCTGTCACATTTATAGAGGCAGCATAGTTGCAGTGATCATTACACGACTACTAAGGCAGATGGAGTAGAGATAAGAGCGCGTATGGCGTAGTGGTCAAAGATGCTCTGCGACACACACGTGGTCATTGGTCCATGGTTCAATCTCGCGTCAAAGGCTCACTGAGTCTTCCGAATCGGTGAATCGGTGGCAGATTTGTCTGAGAGGTTAACAGCATCGACTAGATAAATCGTTAGGCTATCGCCAGTCATTGATAAGGCGAGAAATGCATTCAATCAAACACATCTAAAAATTGAAGACGATGCATGGCTCATCTATCATAGGATTGACCAGCGCTGAGAGCTATATCCTTCATCCTTTGAGGTAGATCATCTTGTGCTAGAAACACAACTTGCCTGCTTTTGATTCCGTTCGAAGATTTGGATAGGATTGGGACATGCTTGCCTGCATCTAATTTTGATTCGGTACCGACTTAACTTGATCCTTTGGTGCAGCGGTTAATGACGCAGCGCAAAGCATACGTGATCGTCGGCTTCATCTCGCATCTGGCTCACCAGGCCTTTGTTAGCGAATCGGTACCAGACTTGTTTGTTAGGATATAAAAGTGACTCGATGATTTGCTAGGCCACGAGAAGTAATTACAGATGTGAATTCAACACTCTCCATGAAGCTTGATGAGGTCGAATGCATGTTCGTCATTCACAATTTGAGTAACGTCAACAGCTTTGCATACTTATCATTCACCGAGCTTGTGAATGTCGCAGACGACAGAAGAAAACGCGACCAGAAAAAAGAGAAAGAAATTGACAGTAGGAGGGGCCAACCCGGAAGCGCCAAGCATATAAATGCGCGCACCGCTTTCTCGGGACTCACGTAATGCAACAGCATGCACTTATCAGCGAATCGATTTGGATTAGTTTTTGATTATCATCTGACATCATAACTTACCTTTTACTGACGTCATAGATCCGCTATTTTTTTTTCGATGAGCAGACACGAAGTTGACAGTAGCTCCTGGATATATCAATCGCTGACGAGTCGGTGGTTTCGCCTCCGTCGGAGCCTTGAAGGGTCCCTGAAGGTCAAATTGACATGTGGTCCATTGACTCCAACGCTTTCAGAATCCGCTAATAAAACATATTGTATAAATGTTCAAATGCTAGCAAACAGCTTATTTTAATAACTCAGTGTTGTATATTGAAAACCGCCCCTATTTATCCATAAGTGAATAGTTATTGTACCCTCCAAAGATCTCTCAACTCACATCAAGTTGATATCAAGGACTATTCGGTCACAATGATGCCGTCTTTCCTTTCCTCAGAGCCAATGCTTCCAACGTGTTCGTCTTCTTTAGAGCCAGAGCTCAGAAGCTTGATTCAGTCAGATGATCCAATCGTTTTTCCTCGGAGTCCTTCGTAGTCGTATAGAGCCAAATCTTCTTCAGTGGAGCGCGGCTCGAACAGGAATCTCACCCGACAAGGCATCTTTTATACGTATGGTTGTTGCCTATCCTTCTGATAATGATAACATTTTGTTTTGATATACTCGGATCGTCGGCTCTGAGAAAGACGAACACGTTGAAAAGTTAGCCGAATGAACCTTATCACCAAACTCGTGTAAACTGAGAAATCTTCACAGAACAGATTGCCTGTTTACGCCGGAGCTGAATATTAGTCGGTCTCTAGGAAAACTACTTGGAGGAATATGTTTCCTATCTACAAATATAAGAATGAACATTTAAATTAGGTATGCATCCATTCACACGATCACAGGACTCACTGAAGTTTTGCGAGACTACGAAAACCGCTCTGTCTCACTTTCATCGATTAAAGAAAGCCTTTGATTCAGTGATAACAAATGGGGTCATAAATAATCTGGACAGCCAGGCGTCCCAAGCAAGTATGTAGCGATACAGTGTTAAAGAGTGATGTGGAAAACTGTAGCGCCGACGATGGCGCTACAGTTTTGCACATCACTCTATAACACTGGGTATATATATATTAATATCAACATACGGCCGCAAAAAAGTGTTTAAATAAAAGCAATTCCACTTGATCTGTATAACGATCCATCGTGAGCTACATAGCGATTTCACCACCAAAATGTCGCCACTCTATAACCATATTACTATCGACGTGAAAAGAGTGGTTTGACAATGTGATACAATCTTGCCAATAACGATATCGTCCTTATAGCCATGCATCAGCAAGGTGGAGCAAATGTAGAAGGATTTCGGCAACACCTGTGGAAAGATTGATCTCCGGCTAAATCTGAGTGTAGTGTCTAGGACCGCCTCGGTAAAGATGAAACACGGATACAACCCGCCCGAGGTTGAGAGTTTGCATATACTTCAGGGAATTGGAAGCAAAATCGATGCTGACTGTGCAATTCATCCTCGTAAAAAGGAAATAAGAAGCGCGGAGAGATCTTAAGAACCACAAATTGTTTCCAAGGCCTCAGTTAAAATTGAACTAAAAAGAAAACATGGTCGATCAAAGACGAGAAGGATGAATAACTGATGAATATAGAACCAATAGATACTGTGGAATACTAAGAATGCATTTTTGGACCAAGAATGTTTTTGCAGGGGAGATGAAAGGCCGGAAGTAGTTTATAATACTTTCAAGGTCTAATGTTTTCGAAAGAAGGTTCAAGTTCTTATATTCTTCTTTGAGCCAAACACGAGGTGTTACAACAAAATATATTTGACAGTTGACGTTTCGGCAGTTCGCCTTCTTCAGAGCCTGGAAAGGTCAAATTGTCCGCGATGCAGTAAGCCAAACACCTCCAATACTCCCTTAGAAAAATCACAAATCTAGATTTCAATCGCATCAAGCACAAAATCAACTCTCAACATACTCACCGCTTTTTATATATGTTCCACCGAATGATTCAAGTGGAGACCACCGGAAGGAGATCACATAGGCTCGTAATGCACTTTACCCATCAAAATAACAGTCTTATATGCTGACTAAAATCACGTGTGATAACGAGGCGTTCCTCCCTACGGTTCACAGTTGGATTGGTCGTATTAATCCAAAGTGCTTTAAGGAGTTTTCGCGCTGATGTTTTTTGTTTCTGCGCAAGGATGGTGACTTCAATCTCAAAATCAGCTCCGTCGTGTTTCTGTGTTCTATGCGTCCCTAGCGGAGTGTTCCGTCTACTAAGACGCTTGTCAGCTAGGTGTTCTTCTATGCGGGCATAGAGCGGCCTACCCGTTTCGCCAATATATTTGTCGCTACACGCTTTGCAATAGTTAGGTAGACTGTACCTACGCTCATGCAATCATCGTCTCTGCCGTTAGGACATATTTTACAATCTTTCATTATACAGAGACGGTCATATAAGCGGTTGCGACTAGTTGGCGTTTTAGAGTATTCGGTGGTATTTCAAGAAGAGCCACCGATTGCTCTAAACCCGCCCTTTTCAAATAGTGTATCATAGCTGTACCAATCTCATTTGAAAAGAGCATAATCTAATGTGATCTTGCATGAGCGTAGGTACAGTCTACCTAACTATTGCAAAGCGTGTAGCGATAAATATATTGGCGAAACGGGTAGGCCGCTCTATGCCCGCATGGAAGAACACTTAGCTGACAGGCGTCTTAATAGACGGAACACTCCGCTAGGGACGCATAGAGAACAGAAACACGACGGAGCTGATTTTGAAATTGAAGTCACCATCCTTGCGCAGGAACAAAAAATATCAGCGCGAAAACTCCTTAAAGCACTTTGGATTAATACGACCAATCCAACTATGAACCGTTGGGAGGAATTCCTCGTTATCACACGTGATTTTAGTCAGTATATAAGACTGTTATTTTGATGGGTAAGGTGCTTTACGAGCTTATGTGATCTCATTCCGGTGATCTCCATTTGAATCATTCGGTGGAACATATATAAAAAGCGGTGAGTATGCTGAGAGTTGATTTTGTGCTTGATGCGATTGAAATCTAGGTCTGGTGATTTTTTCTAAGGGAGTATTGGAGGTGTTTGGCCTATTGGATTGCGGACGATTTGACCTTTCCAGGCTCCGAAATGGCGAACTGCCGAAACGTCAGCTGTCAAATCAATTTTATTGTAGCACCTCGTGTTTGGCTTAAAGAAGAATATAAGAAATTGTACTGAAGCATGCCGAGGTTAATAGACAGTCGGTCTTGGGAATTGTTAGAAGGTTCAAGTTTCAACGCAACCTAAGCTGCTTATCCTGGTTTTTCATGTCTACCTCAATATTTTATGTTTCTTGGAATGCTGGATAGCAAGATTTCCACACCATATAAGCAATCTCATGAGACGGATAGTTTATTGCTGGCAATAGCACTTTACAGTTGTATGTGTTTCTTATTCACGAAGATTAGGGCGAAAACAGAATTCTCGCTTAACTGGAACATGCCGCCAAAACATTTCTCTCATTGGTGCTTTTAGGTAGCTAGCAAAGTTTTTCACTGATAATTGCCACAATTGAATGTTGCTTCTCATAAAACTCAGTGAAGTTCTTCACATTACGAATCACCCTTCCAAGATCTTGGTAGTCCCTGAGATTATTCACAGTGATCCACTCTATTCGATCCGCCTCAATGCGACAGCTACAAAGCTGGAAATCACAGACGCTCACAACTCAAATCATGGTGGTTCAGACAAAGGCGATACCGTCGAAACGTTAGCCATAACAATAAAGATTAGAAAAAAACCTCAGGTCAGCTTGTCAATAAACAAGGAATTTTGTTCTCCTTGAGCCTATAGACTCTTATCGAGACTTTGGAATAGAAATTTCAAGCTCCTCGACCTAAATGATTCTAACATGGGGCTTTTTGTCACACGTCAAAGCTGGACATTCATGAACACCATTTAGTCGGACGAGATTATAAATAGAGTTTATCATCAATACTTCTTATTACATTAAGGAAAAAGCTCCCTAACACCCTTTTGAAATTTAAGAGCTTTTAAATGAATTTAACTAAAAACAACAGTAATTATTCCTCAAATTAAAGGCCATAATTATCCGCGGTCGTCTGCCAGCAACCTGGAAGCTTCCAGATCTGCTCAAAATTTCCATTCCTTGATTCGTCAGAGCCACATAGCTCACAGTGAACTCTACTTTATGGCTATGGAAGGAATAGGAAGACATTGTTTATGTTGATAGCATGCAATGTAATGACACGATGCTTTTTTGCAATGTTTTTTTCTTCATCACGTTAGAAGTTCATTCTTCGGTTTTCAGTCATAAAATTACGAGAGGATTGAGGTTCTGCTGATTCTGGTGACTGTCATTCGAGTTAATTACTGAATTACACCAACATTCTTGACAGGTTCTAAAAAAGTACTGAAATCATGAAAGCTCGAGTTGAAAAAAAAAAACAAACCAGGCAAGTGGAATGATGAGGAGACAATTCAGCGGGCCGGAATGTCATTCACCTTTATCATTGAGCTCTGTATAGACGTAGCAACCTAACTGTACAACTTCGGTCATTGACCCTTGCATATAGTTCTTTACTATTATATGTATTTTACGTGAAACAAGAATGCAAGTGAATATCTATAGGATACGTTTATATCATCAAATAGGGAAAACTCCTTCCGTGAATAATAACACCTTTTCTTTTCCCGATGGACGGCAGCACGAGGCACTGGTCACTGCGGGCTGCTCGCCACCAAGCCGCCCCGTGCGCGATCATGTGGAAGCTCCGACGACACTGCTAGGAACAGGCTGGAGCTTACATTTCAGACATAATGTTGTGCGTCGTAGGTGGGGTTGGGTTCTCGGAAGTCAAAGGGTTAAGAAGAAAATAAGAATCACAGAAGCATGCCGATGTTAATAGATAGTCGGTTTTGGGAATTGTAACATTTTCATTTCCATGACCGACTATCGATTAATCTCGGCACTGATTGAATAACTGCGTAATATTCTTATTCAGCAAAACGAAGTTACTAAAAATGATTTATTCGCTACAGATGAAAGTACAATACAGGTACTTGTGATGGATGACGTTTCGGCACTTTCGCCTTCTTCAAGACCTGGAAAAGTCAGAATAATCTGCAATCTATTTCGTAGACCTAATACTATACACTGAATAGATTGTATGTCAGCTTGACACTTCCAGGCTTTGAAGAAGGCGAAAACAGCTATCTGTACTGCAGTGTTTATCTGATCTTTTCTGGAATCCTGCCGCATTTGTGCTTAGGCTTAGGCTTAGGCTTAGGCCTAATTGACATTGATTTTGACTTATACGCTCAGATAGTAGGAATAAAAACATTTGACAACAGCATCATCTCATTTTCAAAGTAAAATTGGATGTTCAAAAATGCAATGGGATCCTAGAAAAGGATGTTTAAAAATGCGCCGCCACTTGAGGCCTTCGGTAAAAATGTATTTTACGATTTTCCAAAACCCTTTTGTACTTTGTCGATAGGTCAAATCAAGTAAATTTCAATGACGTGTTTAAATTCTCAAATTTATTTTTGATGCCGTGCCAGTCAAAACAAGATTTTGTTCCTCATTCAAAGATTTTCTATTGGATGAAAGTTTTGTTGTAATGAACTTTTGATCGTTAAATAGGGAAAATCTTTCCGATTATGATGGCATATTTGGCTTTTGAAAAGAATTCTTCAAGTTTTGTAACGACCGAAAGAATATTGGGTCTCACAATCACACTTCTAGTCGGCTAGGGTGCGTGTACAGCTGTGATACTAAGGAGCAAACACATTTTCTTAATCAGAAAGATTTGCTATGTCTAGTGGTCAAAATTTTATTACAAAAACTTTTACCGGGCGAGAAATCTTCATATGTAAGACAAAATCTCATTTTAACTGGTACGGCGTTAAAAACAAGCAATATGAGAAATAAAATATATCTTGAAAATTCACTTGATTTAAGCTATCAGATAATCATACATTCCTCAGATTATAGCAAAGATACGCTTTCATCGAAGACCTCAAATGGCACTGCCATAATAGAACAGTACCAAAAATGCGGCAGAATTTTAGAAAAGATCCTGTTCATCTGTACTGAACAAATCATCTTTTAATAACCTCGTATATGTTGAATAGGAATATGTGGTGTGAAAATTTTATTTAACATTATATCTATGATATTTGTAATATAAGAACGACCAGATACCACTAGCTTTAAAATCAACCAGAAGACTATTTCCATCGCTCCCGTTTTTCCTTATAATCACCGAAAATGTCATATCAAGGAAATTGATTGCGATAATGGAAAACATGTTCTCTTCATAGTTTCCAAATTAAGAGAACATAGAGCAGACTTGGGTTGCAGTGAAGACACGCTGATGATTTATTAATGTCTTTGCAGAAATCACAATTTAGTATAGATGACAATGACAGACTCCACGAGACTGCAGCTACGGCAACTGTCTTCATCCACAAATAGCAAAAAGTTTGGTTTAACGGAATAGGCCTCACATATATCACCTGTTCGAAGTAGACCACCATTATGGACGACATCTGACCGAGATGGAATCGAATAGAAACTATGCTAGGGCTCTCATTACCACTACAGACGGGTCCAACAGTACTCCAAGATAGTTAATATGGTGAATATCTGGGAGTACTGCAATGTTAAGTAACAACGTCATTACACCTAGCAGAAAGGAGACGGAAATGCTCGACCGCCTATCGAAACAAATTGAAAAACTACAGGCAGTGATTCCTGTTTAAGTGAACAAATTTGATGGGATAAAAATGTCAGTATGAAGTTTTTATCATCAAATCTCTTTTTGATTTCTTTACAAAAACTAAATAATCAAGTTAAAGACGAAATCATGTTAAATCTAAGTAAAGCGAACGGTATTGAAGTACGTCGACGTCTGAAATAGTGCAAACGTCAAAATTACTTAAAGGAGTGATCGAAAAAAAATGAAGAGGTAACGAAAATGTCAAAGGGCATACGATTTCCTATCAGCACTCTATCAGTAAACGTAAACGACGATAATGGCGATGACAACGATGGCGAATGATTGGCCTTCAGGGCGCTAAATGATTTACAACGGAGAAGCCGGTTTGTGTTCGCACTCACTATTTTCCATTATCACATGACCCAGCTTCTTTTGAGTTGATTGAAAGCATATCTGGCTTTTACAATGAATTGTGGTGGCCTAGCAATGTACCAAGTTAGCGCAGTGTTGCTTGTCCTCCCAGACATGTGTGCTAGCATTTTTGCCGATGTCGGAGGGATGGAAGGCTATGGTAAACCATAGCGCGAGATCGAACCATTCTCCTTGTGCGCGATGCAGAGCACCTCCAACCTTTACGCTACATACGCTCTTACATGAACCTACATCATATGCATCACACAATGTAAATCCCTGCATTGCTCGGATTCGATTCCTTTCCACAACAAATCATCCACGAGGATATTCGCTTTTTCTGCACCCCGTTTCAGCTGCTATTTGAAGACCGTAGTTGCCAAGAATAGCGTTAGATGCTGGTCGATTCTCCGCAAATCTTCAGATAACCGCGCTGGAGAGCCTCACACTGATTAAAGCGAGTCAGCTTACCCCAGAAAAGTTTGACATGAATTTGCCAATCCCATATGGATGGATGTCTTGGAAGGCCGTGCAGGGTCGAACTAGCTATTAGGTAGGTAGGGCCGTATATGTAACGAACAGCATCACTACCTCTATGCCATTTACTTCCTTTAATCATAATGTTGATTGAAATTATATCAATAACAAATTCGTCCGATAACTTGTTGAGACTTTAGCACTACTCATAAGGACCAGACTACAAGGGAAAATGTAGATGCTCAAAGATGTATTATTTGTGAACTTCTGCAGCTCAAGATGTTTCTGCTTGTCAATTGTAGATGTCAATCCTCTGACTATGATAGAAAAACAGAGCTGTTTATTGGAATCTTTTCAGAAAATGAACTTTCTGATGTCCTCGAAATATCCTTGCACAGTGTGTTTAACATCATTTTCACTAAACATGCAACATTCCACTCTTCAATAAAATCAATCGTGTATCGAATAAAACCCTATCATCGAAATTCAAAAGTGAGAAGATTATCGGCAGAAGACCATAATCACTTATGAAGCGTTTATTGTGCACATGGTAGAAATCAAACTCTACAAATTACAAAAGAGATCATAGTCAGTTCCCGTGAAGACAAGTCTGCGGTTTTTTGACGAACAGAAAATGTCAGTAAAGCTTATGCGGTGACATTGTCATACCAATACGCCTATCTATAAGTATTCCGGTCATGAAACGTGTAAAGTGGATGGCCTGCCAAAAGCACAACGCAGTCACCGAACACAAAATCATACAAGGCACAAGCCATGCCAAACACAACACCACTGCCATCACTGAAAAGAAAGCAGATCCAGTAAAACAAGCTACGCTTAAAATAATGTAAAAACTTATTTGCCCTGAGAAATGAAGTACGAATGAGATTCAGTACTGAAAAATGATTTTGAAGTATATTAAGTAAAGCTAAAAGAATAAAGCGCTCAGCGTTGATCAATCCCTGAGGGATGCGCCATGCATTCGACTTCAATTGTTAGCATCAATTAAGGTGATTGAATGCATATTTGGCCTTTACAATGACTTGCGGTGGCCTACTGCTATGTCAAGTCAGTGCTGCCTATCCTCCCAGACAAGTCCCGAACCAGCCTGGTGCCAATTTAGCGAGCCCGCAGAGATGGATGGCGTGGTGTGCCATGAACACGAGATCGCATCATCCACCTCGTGGACGACTCAGAGCACCTCTAACCGCTGCATCACTGACGCTCCAACAGTAATAATGAGAAGTGATATGTGTAGAACAATTAGACTTGTCTAGGAGCCCTATAAGTCGCTGCATAGCTGAAATATGGATTCGATAGCCTTTACTATAGTTAATAAAATGAGCTGCATTGTGAGCTTTCGTGGGCTACTATCGTACCAAGACTGACTTACAAAGATACCTTCGATAGAGGGCATATCTCGAAAGAAGAGATGAAAGACGAAACATACGTATTGCCACTTAATCGACTAATTTCTAAAATCTCGTCTTGGTTCCGAGAGATTGCTCCTAGGTCCTTAAGACTGTATATCGACTCAGCCAATATTTCATGTTGTCTAGTCCTAAAATTCTTTATCTCTACATTCCTATACTATGGGGCGTGTGTCTCTGACGAGGCAGGCGAAACTGCCGTAACGTACGTAAGCCACTGGCACATACTGAACCTCGAAAGGATTGAAGAAAAGCCTATCGAAATATATTGGCAAAGTACTATAACCAACTCACTTTGCATTACGAGCGCAATGCCAAAGTTGAGAATGATAGTGACAGACGTGATAGCGAGAAAAATTGGCACAGGCAATAAGTTGAAGACGACCAAGATGACCGGCAGCAGATCATCCCCGCTATGGTTCCAGTTCACAAAGAAGGCGGCAGCAGGCATGTACAGTCACTGAAAAGAGCGAAAAGCACGAAATTAATCATTTCAAAAGATATTTATTCAAAAAGAGAAATATCATCATTAGACTTTATGATGATCTATTTAGTCGAAAGAACCAAATCCACGGATGTTGAGTGATGTGCAAAACTTCCAATCCCAGGCAAGTGTTGAACTCGCGTCCACCCAAACCGGTGCGCGTATTACCCCCTACTTCACAGCGACCACCTCTCTAATGTCATTACTCGTTCGATATAAGGCGTCTTAGGCTTTCTTAGTCGCTTGTACGAGTTTTCAATGATCAGAGAATGTTGCCGCACCCTCTTTTATTTGATGAAATGATAAGTGAGAGAACAGTTTTTGCTGATATTTTGTGAAAAAGTTACTAAAAGGAGGAAAAACATCGATGACTCGACTTTGAAGCATTCTCAGTTCATAGAGAACTTTACCAGCTGTAATGGAAATCTCTGTTCCCAAAAAAGTAAGCAATTGAATAATACCGGCAGTTGCCAAAAAACCCGAGCCATCGTCTATATCGCAGAAACTCAAAATGTGCAAAACCTTTGCGTCAAGCGGACCTCGAACTCGCAACTCACTCTAACGGCGGTCTTGTGCTCTAACTCGCTGCACTATCGACACCTGTTTTGCCATTACTCGTTCTGCGATACAACGCATCTATCTGTCAGCAAGCAACCGTCAACGATTTTGCTTGGTAGTCAATATCGACATTCGAATATCGGGAAAGAGTAGAATGCGGGTTCGAGTCCCGCCTGACGTCAAAGTTTTGCACATCACGCAATTTCATTGGGGACAGATTACATCGGTTGTCGATATGACTGATTTTTAGCGATGCAACATTTAGAGAGCACTTGGAAGTCTTTCTCGAAAGGGAGAGGAAAGATTAGATTGACGACCACACAAGAAGAAGAAAAAGAAGAAAGGAAGAAGAAGAAGAAGAGAGATTCCTCTTAACATAAAAGCTAAGAAAGGGATTTCGGATAGAACGTAAGAGCATTGCAGACGATAGTCCAGTTGGAAGAGCACTGCTATCACAACGGGGGCGACCGAATATGGCATGGTCTTTGCTGGGGATCGATCCCCATGAGCGCCTAAGATGCCTTATCTACGACCTTTCGAATCGACTACAACAAACTATAACAGTCATTATGTCTTTACAAAGTACCCGAGAAAGTTACTGTACAACTTCAATCGAACAACGCCACAGCAAGAAGACCTTGATTATCTAGCCTCGGAAACCAAACTACAATTACTAACTGATAAGCAGAACCTTCTCTCTCTCTTTCTCCCTTTCTCTCCCTGTCTTTCTCTCTCTCTTGCGCTCGCTCTCTCTTCCCTCTTTCTCTCTCCTGATAAGATAAAAGAGATAACACAGCAGCACTCTTTATGGCAGCAGCTAGAAGCTAAGTTGCGAAATCCTTTGAATACGAAGCTGTTTTAGTAAAGAATGTGATTATTAACAATGAATCACTACATGGTTACTGGTATAGAAGCAAGATTAGTCAGATTGAAATCCAAAGGACATGTAGAAGATTCAGCGCTCCGTTCCATTTTGACAGCGCGCACGCGAACGCAGCGCTTATCTTCAGTTCGTTTGTCAGGAGTGCTTCGCTGTGATCGCAAGAGTTAGCAATTCGTTCTAAGTGCCTAAGCGAGTGCTATATGACGACAGAACAGAAACGCCGATAGTGCAAGTGGTTAGCGAGCGCCTCGGGAAGGACGGAATACAAGTTCGAATCCCATCTGACTCAAAGCTTCAAATATCACACACAACATGATTGGATAATGCCATATATCGACATTATTGAGCAGATCACCTGTCGTCCTGTTGATCACCGATTGATTCAGGCGGGGACCTAGTGGACTTTCAATCTTCCTGTGTACGAGTATCCCACTGGTTCTTTTTCACTGCAAGGATTCATTGAGCATCACGTCTTTCCTCTATGCTTCAAATGTTCAACTGAGTAGTTATAGACAGGCGACGGCTTCGATTAGTCATATCGACTAAATTGTGGCAGCAAAGCTGGGGCCGCGGTAGTGTAGTGGTAGCACGCGCCCCTCGTATGTGTGAGATGCGGGTTCAACTCTCGGTGAAGCTAAAAGTTCCGCATTTTGCATATCACCACATAGTCTACATGAGTAGGTATAATCTTCTTTTAGATTGTGCACTACGGTGAATCACAATCCGATGAGAAGTATTACACATGCCGTAACGATGAACCTTAGTCAAAATAATTACAATGCGACAAGTTCTGCAGATCTGATTCATGGCTTGGTTTGATCCGTACTTAAAGGCTAAATAACTTCTAAGCTTATAGATGATTAATCGATCTTTAATTTAGTACTACTATCTCGCTGATAAATCTGAGAAAGGATGAAGGTTGAATGGTTTTCAGATCGCTAGTGTCCTTTCTTGTTGAAAAATTCTGGATTAATCTAGTAATGAAGAAGGATTGCAATTTGTTCAATCACTAAGAAGATAAGCATGCTCTTTGTTGCTTCTAATCAGATTCTGATCAAAGGACCCCATCCCTTTTTCCTGAAAGATACTCGACTCAAAATGCTTCAGTCGCCCGTGTTTCTTGTTGATACAAAGTTACAGACGATAACATGAGCGAGATAAATGTTCGTTACTGATCATTCTAGAAAATTTGACGCTTGCATAAGTTAGCGAGGAATATAAAGAGTTATCAAATGGATCATGGATCGTTTATGTCCGAGCTCTTACTAAATCAGAGATAGGACATAACACGCGTAAGACTTGAAATGTAAACAGAAAATGATTGAAAATCGTAAGCATTTGTCAAAAATTTTACAATGTATTTTACAGGAAAGTTTTTTAATTCGTCCAGCCAGACATTTCTGACACTTAATTGATCCGTCTTCACGATTTTTTTTAAACTGTGAGAATCCCAGTATTCCTAGCATTCAATTCGTTTTATCAACTTTTTCTTGAACGTCGCAAAATACTGGTTGAGCGAGTCTTGTTGCATTCTCAAGGAAAGTATGGTTGTGGCGTTTCTACAAAGCGTTGTACTTGCCTGCGGGAGAGTGGGGTGGAACTCGGCTTCACATGCGTCGTGATGCGCATCACAACTACTTGGCCACTGCTTCCACAACGCAATATAGACTCTTTATCTTTTTCCTGATGGTAGACTTGATACTACTTCAGAGACCAAAACATTTTTACTTCAAAGGAAAACTTCACAATAACTCTAAATGGCAACATAAAACTCCTAAGTATTTGTGTAGTTTCTTAGCTAAATGTATGAATGAGCACCTAGTTAGCCGAACAAACTCCTTCACCAAGTTTGCATAAACCACAACCCATAACCGTGAACATTGAAGATTTTGAAGGCATCTTCTTCGTTCAGTGTAATATTCTTGAAACGCTTTCAGTATTCCAAAAATTTGAAAGTAAAGTGCGTGGAGAACCGCCTGGTGACAAGGCGTGCACTCGTTTCACAGTTTTTACCTGGATTAGGCACATTCCTCTTACATGTAACACTCTGTGCAGCTGGTCTCCAACAAATAAGTGGAAAACTTATAAAGAGCCAAAGTGAGCGGGTTTGTTTATTACGTGAATAAGAACAGTTGAGTTTTTTCTGGTCGAGTATGAAAGTGTTTGGCTGGGTTGATTGTGTGAATTCAACTTTTCCCAGCTCCGCAGAAACCACCGAAATGCTAGCCAACGTTAAGTAAAACTTCTGTGCAAAATCTCGTATCTTAAGCTCGATGACATTAAATAGGACTCGTATCTAAAGTTTGAGGCTGATCTGAATATTACTGTGATTCCTATTTTTATGGCTTACGATATACAAGTAATTAGCCTTCCTTAGTTTAGATAATAACAGATATTATTTACCTGTAGTGATTATCAGTCTTGTTATTATTGTCGTATAATCCAGACACAATGGGCTAAAGAAAATTTCTAGTGCACAAAATAACGCACAATCAGGGGAGGGGGGGGGGGGGTGGGGGATCCAGAAGGACTTTTGTTAGGCCGTTTCGCCGAAGTGAAGACTAATGTGTCGTTCTCTTCTTGAATAAGATATAATATTATTTATGTTTGAATTTTGGAGTCCTGACATCGCGAACTGTGTGGAGAATATTACCAGAATGTTTCACCATAGTAAAGAACTAAAAGGTACATTTAACACCTTTGAAGCAAGTACTTGTTTAGTTTTTTCACTGGATTTATCCATTTAAAATCTCAATCTAAATGCAGGTTGTTCTTCCTGTGAACTTTCCATGAGATGTTGTTTTTGAGAGACATAGCCAATGCAACCGAGGAGTAAATGTGTATCAACAAAAAGAATATAATAAAATGGCAATGATTTCAAGTTATTCTCTTTGCTGTTAACCATCGCTTTTTCAATCTCATATTTAACTTTCGTTAATGATGTTTTCCGTAATACTATTGGTATTTTATTTTTCTCATATATCTCCTAAGCTTTTCTAGTGGTCTCCAATGTCTACGGAACACTGTACACATCTGTGGATAGCGAGGAAGCACCTGTTCACATTACAGCTAATATTCCTGTTAGTATCTTGTAGCTGGTTCTACAACAAACACGAGCTATATTTCGACATTAAGTTATGAATTGAGGGGTGTATAGTAACTGATCTGCTCAATGTTCTTGTATCGTATTAATGACCGTATCCAATCCGAACAACGGCCACTCTTATCGGTAATCAAATTTGCATTATATTCCTACGTTACCATCTTCACTTTCTCACCTCAACTTCTATTGGAACTCTTTTTTGTAAAATAAGTTTGAAGGTTATATGGACGACTAGCATGTAACTACTAGTCAGGTGAATCCTTAGCTGAACAGTTAAGGATTTAAAAGTGCGACTTTTCATAAACATCGGCATTATTGATTATATATAGAATTTGAGAAAACTTATCTCGATTAGGTGACGCGAGGTTGATAAAGTAGTTATAATAGTAATTCGACTGACGTTTCGGCGACCCGCCTTCTTCAGCCTGGGCTGAGCGTGTTTAGTATTAGTCTATTTGAATGTTTCGGAGGATCTTATTAGGAAATTATATGCTGCCTAGGTCAGGTAGAAAGATTAAACGAAGAAAGGGTGCGAGGTCTCGTGTGATGGTGACGCATTCGTCCTTCCGGTTCATTTAGGAATTTTAGTGTTTACCCAGATTGCCTCAAGAATTCTGCGAGTGGATGTTTTTGATTCCTTCGCTAGGATCGTGACCTTCACGTCGAAATCTTTATTGCTGTGTCTTCGCGCCCTATGTAAACCCAAAGGTGGGTTTTATCGACTTTAGATTTGCTATTTACCATTTCGCATATATATTCTTCCCGCATGCGTCACATGCCGTAAACGAATAGTTTGTGCCCGATCTCATACAATCCCCCTCCTTTCCGTTAGGGCAGACTACACAATTTTTGGTCTTGCACAGTAGATCGCAAAGTCTATTGCGGACCAATTGATGGCGTAGGGATGGAGGTGGACTTCCAATAACTATCACGCAATTTTCAAGACCGCATCTGTTTAGACACCTCGTCAATATTATTTGAGCCAACATGTCGTGTGGTCTTCTAAGTGGACTAACTTATAGAGCCTGATACACGTGTTTCGACCTTGACGGTCTCGTCAGTCGGGCGGTTAACCTTCGTCTTTAGCCAGTCCTCTCGGGGCGCTCAGTCCCCTATACAAAGAGTAGGCGACGACGAACATTTTACACTGTATGCCCGGTGAAATTATCACCGAACACACAGTGTTGTACACTCGATTGCCCTTGGCTGGTATCATCAGTATATCTAGGAGGGTACAATACTGTGTGTTAGGTGATAATTTCACCGGATACACAGTGTAAAATGTGCGTCGTCACCTAATCTTAGTATAGGGGACAGATGCCCTGAGAGGATCGCCTAAAGACGACGGGTAACTGCCCGATTGACGAGACCGTCAAGGACGAGACACGTGTATCGAGCTCTTCAAAGTCAGCGCTCTAACAGACCACATGACATGTCGGCTCAAATAATAATTACGCGAATTGTTGAAATTCGAGAGTGGTCTTGAGAAAACACTCGAAAACGAAGGTATGTTTAGGCACCTTTCAAGCGCGCTACTGATTTCGTTTGGTATAAATGGCAGTTTGAAGGGGATTCTATTCAGGTGTGAAGTATTGTTCTTTTGGAGCCCTATTCTACTTTTTGAATTCAAAATTGCCTAAGAAGTCTTGCGCGTAGGTGTTTTTGATTGTTTTGTTTGTCTTTTTCTCAGTTAGAGATTTTTTGAGATGATAAAAGGTGGTCCTAAGAAGTCTTGCGCGTGGATGTTTTCGATTGTTTTGTTTGTCTTTTTCTCAGTTAAGGATTTTTTGAGGTGATAAAAGATGGTTTCACATTAGCTACAACCTGCCGATATTCTACAAATCGCGGTACGAAACTCGAGCCAGATGCCGTGCTCGATTGTAACCACCGCCATGGACGACAATCGCGAAAAGACGAGACGAATGGAATATGTGCTGGGGTCCACACAATATGTGAAGACGGACCGTCCAAGTATCCAAGTAAGTAAGATAAAAGGTGGTCAGCGGACAGTGCGATTATTATCATGCTCGTAATTGGCGGAAAAGTTCTTAAGCTTGCGCTATCGGGCAATGCAAATGTCCGGGTTACGAAATTTTTTTTTTATTTTACGCATGTTTTCGCAAACATTCGATAACTTCAAAAATGTACATTTCAGTACTGAGCGTAATTCTGTAAAGAAAACACTCAAAGGATATTACCGAAAAGGATATTACACCCTGCCTTCGGAGCAATCACCCCATTGTTTGAACTTCACCGCGGATTTTGTTATTTATATAACAGAATTTCGATAGTAGGATCATTTCATCTCCACGAAAGAATAGAATATTACTAAACGTACCTTTATATGTATTTTCAGTGAGAAGAATGCTCAGATGTCCTAAAACTTTTCTTTTCAGTACGAAGGCTGCATAGTCAACAGAACGCATCTTCCTTGTTTTTTTTTTCAAACTAAAATGGAAGGTGTTATACCACATAATCACAGTGAGCCTTGATACACTTTACTTCATTAATGTGTGGAATGGGTTTCTGGAAAGTATGCATTCGCTTCGTCTTTGTTTTTCAAACAATTAACTGATGCTGTAGAAATTCCGCTTAGAATATTTATTTAACGCTTAACAGGTTATGCATCAAAATCACTCAACGACAATCCCTAAATAACCACTGTCGGTAAGCAATACAGTATCGCTGAATAGAATTTGCAGTCAACAATTAGTACTTCCTAAAACAATCGACAGTGGTGCATCCTAAGATTATCAGTTTGTGAATCATAAACTGCAACTACACCGACACGAATTTCATACTCATACTATACAAGCCTCATGCTTACTGCCTAGAACGCTCACGAAAACATTTCTAAATGATCCAAACTAAAGCATTCTCAAGAAGCATGCAACTTACTTACTTTTTTCATGGTTGTAATGGTGGAATGGAATTCTTGCCCTAATCGATACTAATACTCGACATTAATGGTATTTTTTTAATGCATTTCGCATTGTTATGATGTTTTCAGCAATGGTTCACCATAGATTGCAACTTCAGTGGTTGATGGCGAAGCGTTCGAAGGCTTAGTAGCGCTTTGACCGACTGTCTCCGCATCTGTGAGATCTTCCATGATACTTTCAGCAGCCACATCCGAGTTTGTCACTGTGACCATCTGACCGTCTCGCTCATCTCGCGTCTTGATAGGAGTGGAAGCCTTGACAATAGATTTTTAGCTTTATCCTTTTATGATGTTTTCAATATACCTAAAAGAATTGAGTGGTGAGCAAAGACAGCCTCAGGCGGGAATCGAACCCACGTTTCATCCTATCCGGGACGAGTGCTCTACCACTACACCACTGAGGCACATTTGCCCGACCACTCATTCTTCAGCATCTTAATGAAACATCTAATCGATACTATTGTATACGTCTTTGTCACCTCCATACACGGCCTTATACTTGGCTCAATTATCAGTTTTCAATTTTTCGTGCGAGCCGTTGGTGATCGAGCGAATTCGCACTGCTTACGTATGTCGAGTTCACGGAATCTCATTCCGAATGCTCTAAATATTGAAGTTATAAACGGTTCTAGGAAGATGAACACTTTATGACAACGCTCAAGAAACGAGATTGTTTTTTATTAGACGACAGCAAATGAAGAAACGACCCCTTTCGCTGGTCAAGAACTTTTCACTGAAGTTTTAGTAAGCAAACGAAAGCTTAAATCTGTGGCTACTGCGCTACCTGCTCCTATTTTGAGAAGACCCTTTTATAAAGCTGTGGCATCTAAACTAAAATCATGTTTCACAATCGCCGAGCACTTAAACTGCTACTTCGTTGGAAAAAAACGAAAAGCATATGAACGTGTAGAGAAAGTCTTGTAGTCCCAGAGTCTCACGTTTTTTCTGGAGTTTTTCCGAAGCGGAGAAATAGTTCTTATATGAAGAACAAAAGTGGACTTCATACATACCCCCCCCCCCCCTCCCCTTCCTCCCAACTCTCTCCGGCACTCAACGACAACGCCCCATAAAACGCCACAATCAAGCTAATCTTCGCGATTGCAGAGAGACTCGCTCAATCAGTATTCCGGAATAAAAAGCTAAAAGGATGAAGCTCTTGACATTGATCAATCCCTGGAGGATGCGCTATAGATTGGTCTTCAATTTTTAACTTCGCCTGAGGTGATTGAATGCATATCTGGCCTTTACAATGACCCGCAGTGGCCTCCCGCTGTACCGAGTCAGTGCTGCTTATCCTCCCAGACAAGTCTGCGACCAGTTTGGTAATGATTTACCGACCCCGGAGGAATGGATGGCTTAATGTGCCATGAGCGCGCGATCGAACCATTGACCTCGTGTGTGACGCGGTGTACCTCTAAGCACTGCGCCACATGAGCTCTACTATAGCATAGTGAATGAAAAACGCTGTTAAGACGAGTCAGTAACGTGTCTAAAAGTAAAATGGTCAGCGTTAGTAGTGCTTCAAATAAAAGAAGAGAGTATGAGAAAATACAACATATAGTAGCGGCCTTATTTAGGCTTCTATTAAGTCGTTCCATAAAATTTTGGCACAGAGCAATAAACGGGGGCGCCGTGGCCGGGTGGTTGTGATGTTGGTCACGGCGCGTAGGGCCACGCTCCATCCCCCACTTCTTTCGCAGTTGAGAAAAACATCCTATGGAACGCTACAGCTAGGCTGTCCTCGAAATTGCAAGGAGGCTCGCTCAACCGACATTCTACGCCGTGTAAGAAGAAGACGAAAAAACGAATTAAATGCTAAAAGTACTGAAAAACACCGCGATGACGAATCAGATAAAGTAAAATGCCAAATAAAGAGCAAGAAACACCAAATTTATTAAACAAAAGCAGTTTAAAATGTGCATGATTTTGGCATCATTGAAACTTCGCTTGAGACGACTGGACACATATCTGGCCCTTGCAATGTCTAGCGGTGGCCCACCATGTATCGAGTCAGTGCTGCTTATCCTCTCAAACAAGTCTGCTACCAATAAACCGACCCCGGTAGGACGGTGGCTTGGTGCGCCATGAGCGTGAGATCGAACCATCAAACTTGAGTGCCACGCAGAGCACTTCTACCCACTGCGCCACGAACGGTTTATACAGCTCTGTCACTGCTAGAAAAAGCAGTAGAAATAAAGACTCTATTTAATGCGGTGCAAAGCAAAGTGAGCTATTGATTATGATGCGCACATGACACATATAATCAAGTTTGGTTAGAACTGACAAGCACGACGTTCGTCTTGTCTTTTGTCTTGGTTTCGGCTTCGTAAAAACTTAGGCCACTGACTGGGAGCTTCATTGAACTTACCAGTGCTCGGGTCGCGTACGGATATTTCTTGTGCTACTGTTTGAAAGGCATGAAAAGTAACTTTTAATCTGATGACGGAATTCAAACATACCGGCCGGCTTGCTAAGTTTGAGGTCGTTGGCTTACAGCTCACTGGCTTGCCTCGTTCGGCTACTTAGGTGGTTGTGTTGTCGCACTGATTGGTTGCTGTGGCTGTTTTGTTCGCCTGATGCGGCTAAATACTGGTGAGGCCAAATTTTATGCCTCGGATACTTCGTAAGTAGGCCTCGTTGAGCCGTGGCGTGTGGTATGGGGGTCTTATGTGCTGTCCCGCCCAGATACTTGCTTTGGACGCCTCGTAGGGCTTGGATGCGTCGTTTGAACGCAGCACAGCCGGCACCAGAATTCTGATAGTTGGCCGATGTAGTTGGCCAATGCAGGAGACCTAATGACGATCCGTGATCGACTAAAGTTTGGCCATGCACAAAATGTATTGGCTTTTCAGTGGAGGTTTGATTTTATTGGTGAATGTACGAGAGTAGTTAGGCCTTGGTGTCTATTGCGAGTGGGTGTGTGCTGTGTGTCGGATGGGTCACTCGATTGCATCAATTATTCCTGCGACGTGGGTTTTCTTTACTATTTATTTGATAACAAACAGTGTTGATCCTGAAACCAACAAATCATATTCATCGCCGTTACGAACAATGTATAACAAACAACAACTACATCATGACTACAATTGATACATACGATACAACAATCACGACAGGTAGTGCAATGTTAACAGTTGATAATGATGCAACAGATGCGAGCCTAAGTGTAATGTGCCCCGATTCCCAAATCTCTATATAAATGAGAGGAGCTATACATTGTAAGGAGCAGTTACTTAACGCTGTGACCAAGATAACCTAGAGCCAAGAGAGGTTGAAGTCGCATGAATAGCTGTCAAGCACAACACTGCCCAAAATCTATGGTAAACATCTCTTGGTTGTTAATTGAAAGGCACGAGTCGTTGTGTTGCTCGGACACACAGCCGGCTGGTGTTAGAAACAGAAGCTGGCTATTGATGCGCGAATGCATCGACCACTTAGTGTAAGAAAGACGACTCGGCTGTTGGACTCACTGCGCAACGAATAACCATAGTGGTTATCCATAAGTAGATACACTGATAGTCAAGAGCTTAAGAAAGAAGAAAAAAAGCAAATATTCCTCTTGGTAAGTGCTATTTACCCGGTGATGTAGAGTGATATGCAAAAGCTTTTGCGTGACCTGGAACTCGAACCCACAACTCACTGTCCGGAGGCGCGTACTGAACCGTTGCACCACCGACGCCTGTTTTGACACGACTCTTTCTACGTTACAAAGCATCTGTCTGTTAGCGACCAACTGTCAACGCTTTGGCGTGGATGGTCACTAACAACACTTAGTCCACTGATGCTGACAGATATTGGGTATTGTTGATCAAACACGATTATTTTTATTTATCCACCTCTAGCGGTGGTATGGTGCTATGATATACCCAGTGATGTAAAGTGATGTGCAAAAACTTTGGCTTCAGTTGGGACTCGAACCCACAGAATACTGTGTATGATTCTAATGATTTGGGGGGATGCAAAACTTTGAACCTCGGAAGGGAACTGGACCCCCACCACACGTTTCGCGGGGCGCCCCAGGGCGGGGTGTCATGACTGTCGGAATTTGAGATTTGTGTCGTATATGCCAACTAGTGCTAATTCGAGTACTGTATGGGATTGAATGTTACCGGAAGTGCTGATATGAATCGACCGTCGGTCGACAGTCGCCCATTGACCTAACCGTCCTATATCCTGGAGCAGAGCATAATGATGTTAGGTCACTTATGAACATGACTGGAGTTGAGATCACCGGAGCTGGTGGATACTCCAACGGTCCCTAGCCTGAACGTTAAGGTTCAAGATACCGAGGTTGACCGTTTTCTAGCATATCGAAAACATTGTGGGACTGCTTAGCACTAGGAGGCGCTATGGCCGAGTGGTTGTGATGCTCGTCGCGGAGCGCGTGGAGCCGAGTTCCACCCCGAACTCTCTCCGATAGTCAGCAACAACGCCCTATAAAACGCCACAGTCAAGCTATTCCTCAAGATTGCAAAAAGATTCGCTCGACCAGTTTCCTCGCAATACTGTGAAGACGAGTCAGTAAAGTGTCTAAAAGTAAAGTAAAGTGATTAGTGTCAGAGAGTGGTTCAAATAAGAGAAGAGTGTGTGAAAAATATAAACATAGAAGCGGCCGACTTGTATTGAGTCATCCGACGAATTTTGGCATTAGAGCAATAAGCACCAAATTTATCAAACAATAATGGGCGTCAGTAGTGCAACGGATAAAGCACGCGCTCTCGGAAAGAGTGAGGTGTGGGTTCCAGTCCCGCCTGACGCGAAAGTTTTGCACATCACTCTACATCAATGGGTTTATTCGAAACATCATACCACCGCTAGAAGCGGTTAAATAAAAAGAATTATATTTAACCCTTGAAACCCAATATCTGTCAGCGTGACTGGATTAAATGTCGAAACCGACTACCCGGGCCAAGCCGTTGACGACTGGCGGTTGGCAGATAGATGCGCTGTAGCGTAGAAAGGATGATGTGCAAAATGGGCGTCAGTAGTGTAACGGATAGAGCATGCGACCCCGGAAAAAGTAAGGTGTGGGTTCTATTCCCGCCTGACGCTAAAGTTCTGCTCATCACTCTACATCAATGGGTATATTTGTAACATCATACCACCGCTAGAAGCGATTGAATAAAAACAATTTCATTAAACTATAGTGATTAAATATACATGATTTTGGTATCCTTCAATGGTACATTTTTTGAAGATAATCCCGTATACAACTTGCTTATGCTCTATGATAAAGCTGTTGTGAGAACAAACTCGCTTGCTACTCATGCACGAATGGTGCGTAGGTGAAAATGATAGTGTAGCGGTGCGAAGATCATTGGAGCTTCCTGCGGACGAACCCTGCGCAACTGATTCTCCAGACTATTCTCTCCACTTATGAACTTCGTTAACCACTCCTTAGCCGTCCTTTCTGCAGCCGTATCGACAAGTCGACATTATAAAATTTGTATATAGAACGATATAACGAAATGGAATATTAACCTAGGTGTATCACAACAAGACCCATCTGACCCACCGTTTTTAATCAAAAGTATTTCAAGCGCCGTTTGTGTACCTAACCCTTCCACATCAAGCCTTACCGACGTTCTTTATCAAACCACAAGCACTGTATATCAGGTCATTCAGAAGATCCTACAACAAAACTTTTAGATAAACTACACGCCTTATTGGACGCAGGAGCCAAGTTGTCGTTCATTGATTAAAAACTTGCACAAAAACTTCATCTACCAGTGGTATAGGAAGTTGAACTGTGCCTCATTACATTTGGATCTGATAAATTACAGGAACAGTGTGCAAGAAAAAAGTCACTTGATGTGTGAAATGCGGGAAGTAATCAGTTCTCGCTGTCCTTACTTACGCACATTACCATGTCAAAACCACTTCGAGCACCAGTACTATGCTCACAAGACTTGGAGTCTATCCGAAGGAACGATCTAAAATCGATTTCAACGGAAAGAAACCCTTCGTACAATCACCCATACTTCTTGGATGTGACCAACTTTGGACCTTAATAAAAAAAGCTAGATGTCACATCCAGCTCCCTTCAGGTCTATATCTACTTTTAACAAAACTGGGATATCTGCGCACGGGAAAAATCGATGAAGCGAAACACCTACAACAAAAAGATCATAGAAATGTGTTCTTACAGCAAAAAGGAGAAGAATAAAATGCACTAAGAGAAAAGAGGGACGATAACGATATAGATAAGTGAGACCGATACTGGACACTGCAGGGTCAGGTTAATACCGCCCACCTCCATCAACCCGGATCAGACGATGCTGAAGAAGTCCAGTGGAAAAAATTTCGGACACTGGAATCGGAGGAAACAGAATAGTTTGCGGACTCTGAGAAGCAAGTAAAATTATTGATGGATCAAAAAATCTGGGACATTTTCAACAGAACCATTGAAAAACGAACCGATGGCTATTAAGTTCGTCTTCTCTGGAAAGAAGTCGAACACCATTAGCGGACAATGGGGCAAACGTATTCAATAGACAGCTTCTGGAAGTCCATACAAAACGATGACAATGTACTGAATAAATACAATGAGACATTCGAACAACTGCTTAAAGTGAACATCCTGGAGGAAATCAACGAAGAGAAAATGATACTTAAATCTCGAGTTCATTGTGTTCCTCATCAGGCAGTCCTAACCCCAACAAAACCACAACTAAACTTAAAATTGTTTATGATGCGTCAGCTCACTATAAAGGATGCCTCTTATTAAATGACGTGCTACATCGGGGAGCCAATTATTCTTCCCGAACTCTTTGGAACTCTTTTACGCTTCATATTCGGAAGAGTCGCGATAACTTCAGTTGTTGAAAAGCACTTTTACAAGCCCGACTTCATGAGGACGATCGCGGTGTTACACGCTGTTTGTGGTTACACGACTACAGCTTACCACCATCTCCAAGCAACATTAAAGTTCTTCGATTCACTAGAGTTACCTTTGGGTTAATCGTTTCACCGTTCCTACTCGCAGGAACAGTTCATTTCTAGCTTGATCAAAACAAAGAAGATGGAAATTTGTTTGAAGAAGTAAAAGACAATCTATACGTTAACAACCTCATCCTGACTGCCGATGAGTTGGTAAGGTCGACGCATATCTATTCAGGTATGAAAAAAAATATTCAATGATCTCGAAATGAACCTCCGCGAAGTTGTTTCAAAGAACACGATTTGATGACAGAAATAGCGACACTCGACAAATCAGAGGAAAGAACTCTAAAGGTACATGAGATTCCTTGGAATAGCTATACAGATAGTCTTCAGTTATCATGTATCACAAAAGCACATCAACGAATCACTGATAGAATGGTCGCTAGCACTCTAGTTCCATTTCTGATCCATTGGGATCTCTCTTACCCTTACTCCTTGGAACAAAGGTATTCCTGCATTCTCTATGGTAAGACGAACACGATTGGGACACTGTCCTATCAGAATCCTCTAAAGAACAATGGACTCATATATGTCAGATGACACAAAGATTTACGAAACCTATACCGGGCTTCCTCGGCACTAAAGACGAGAACTACACTCTGTGACCTTTGCTGACGCCAGTACTGAAGTTATCGCTGCCTGTATCTACTTACGATCGGAAGACTCAGCCGACCTTCTCATGGTGAAAGGCAAACTTCCCTCCCTGAAGTCTGTGTCAACGATACCAAAAATGGAACTAGACGCAATTACGTCGGCACTCAGATCAACAAATGCGGTATCAATTCAACCACGAAAGTCGCTGAAAATCCAGGAAATCTGGATCATTACAGCCCAAAAATGCACTCATTTGGATCAAACGTAAACCGCTGAAAAGTGTTGGACTTAGAGTTTTCAACCGTCTTATTTAGATAGGCAGAATTGTCGAACTATACAAAATATTGGTTCTCACATTCTTTTCGGCCACTTCATATTCCACTACAACGCTGCAGACTGGGCAGCTCGCGGCCTCAATCAACGGGAACTGCTCAGTCATTTTTAATGGAACGAGCCGCCCTTCCTTCGAGAATCTACAGAAAGATGGAAAGTCATTTGCAGTACTTTCAAATACGAATAGATTCACTCAGCAAAGGCTTTGCCCCCTCAAGACAGTCATAGTAGTATTACAACCAAAAAGTTTATTCAAGAGCAGCAGCAACTTTTCGTGAAGCATCATTCTCCAGATGGAGAAAATGGGAACGACATCTTCATCTAATTGAAGAAATACTCGTTAACTAACGTCAAAACAATCGTGGCACGGATTCTACGCTACATCCAAAATTTGGTCACTAAAGTTAATGCTCGTAAAAGGCATCCTATTAAAATGTCGACACATCTACAGCCCAAATAGATTAGTAACGACGACCTTGATGTCTTCGGAAAGGAAATGACAATAGCCGGAAAAGTATTGATCGAGCAACATCAGTTGCCAACTACAAAATCCTCTATGCTCCAACCCATGATACAATTGAATATATGGGCCGACGAAGAAGGTTTACTTCGATGTTTCGGACGTCTAGGACGAGGTGATCTAAGTAAGGACACTTAAAATCCCCTGCTAGTCATAAAGAATTCCTAGCTGGCATATGTAATCGTCCAAGAATGGCACAGTAAAGGACATCCAGGAATAAGCCACATTATGTCCATTGTACGTTAAAAATATTGGATTCCTAAATTACGAGCACAAGTGCACGAAGATCCCGCTAGAGATGCAAGTTCTCTTACGAAAGAAAAGACAAGTCATAGAGGCTCTGAATTCATCCTGCATGCTCATAGAAAAAATTCTGGAAAATCTGGAGAACTCAGTAGCTAATGTCACTCCGCGACAACCACCAAAGCGGATTGAGAAACAAAGGAAGTTCCACATATGCTCCCAAATAGGACGATATCGTACTTCTCAATGATCCAATGCAATCAAGCACCTATGGGAAATGGCAAAATAAAGGAATTGGTCACGAATGCACAAGGATTCCTCGTGAAGCAGTTATTTTACTGCCGTCACCCCGTCAAATTCGTAGACCTTTGAATCCTCTCGCTCCACTGGACATAGAAGATCATCAACACAGGATAAAAGAACTTAACAATCTGAATCACTTAGCAACAGTTTGCGTACGGAGAAATCCATTGATACAGATACACGAAAAGGCGACTACCTTTCTGAACCGAGAAAACAGATAAATTACGCAGATCTCCCAAAATTCCCACAAATATCCCAAGTTTCTTAGTTTGTCTGCATGTTAGTTATAATACAATCGACAGGTCATTGTTAAGAAGATCATTCAAATGTTAAACATATAGAATGCATAAGTGGTAGTACTGACATCATCAGATTGAACACTTTATGAGATATGCGCAGAGGATTTTTGTAAGACTTATGGGACACCACAAGACAAGGAAACGATTCACTACCCACACAAGTAGTGTTGCATGAACATAGAACGTGACGGAGAGTAATGTCTAACGACTCGATAAGAATTATTGAAACCGTCCGCCCTCCAGCCTCGTTCTGTGAACACAGAAATTGTACATTTTGTTCCGCTTCAAATTTCAGTCCAGAGTGTTGGCCGATGGGAACCATTATAGTTGTCCACCATTCTGCTCTACCTAATCATTACAACCTGTTGTGTGCTTTTAGTCGCATCAGTCGAACTGAGAAAACACATCCGACGCCTAGTATCCCTCATCTGGAGGTTCATAAGATCACCACGTAATAATTTGGGGAAACAAGACGTCCAGTAGGACGCCAGCAGAAGGCTGGAAACACATTGACACTTTTATTGGCGATCTCAGCGACACTCATAACATCAGTCGAGGCTGTCAACGAGTAGATCGCTTTTTGCAATACACCATTTCTTTCAGTAATGTGAATGACACACAAATTCGTGATTTTCTTTGCTTCAACAAACACGAGGTTTTGAAACAAGTTTATTTTGTAAAAATAGTACAATAGAGATCGTATCCGTGGCTAGAGTTTCGGCAGTCTTGCCTTCCTCAGAGCCTGATCCGAAAGAGTTTGACTGACCTACATCAATTTAGTCAATGACTGATTGACTAAGTTGATGTAGGTCAGTCAGACTCTTTCAGGTCAGGCTCTGAGGAAGGCAAGACTGCCGAAATGTTAGCCACGGATATGATCTCTATTCTACTATTTTGTACAAACAAACATGTGTCACTAACCTTGTGTTAACTGAAGCAAAGATAATCATGGAATATTAGTAATAATCGTCCTACGACTCAGTATTAGAAGCGATTAATCTTCTATTCGGGAATATCATTTATACCGATGACGAGAATATTCAAGTGAACGATTCAAATACGAGAGAAGAGTGTTAGAAAACATAAAATCTTAAATATGCAACATTCACATTGATTAATGATTTCTCGTGATTTGGTTTTTTTCAATTGACGCAGTACTTTGAGCAAAAGCCCTCTTTTCAAGCAGTTTGAAGATGTTGATAACGGGAAGAGGCTACTAAACGTTTCAAATGCGATAAGAGAGTGTTAGAAAACACAAAATAATGAATCCACTTCAATCAGATTGATTAAAGATTTTTTGTGAATTTTTATCTCTACATCGATGCAATATTTTAAGCGAAGTTCACTATCCTCTTCCAGTCGTCAATACCAACGATGTGTTCGAAATTTCCATGAAGTCAAAGAATCCGTATCTTCCAGTATAAAAACAACATCTTTAGAAAAACGATTACGTTCCCTACTCTTAATGCGTTTCTCGTGGCCTACCTCGTAAGAATGAGAGTATCTTTTTTTGACCCCATTCTTTTGATCGTTATAGATATATCTGTGTTACAATTAACACTTAAAATCAGACATGTAGAGCACGTAAAGGTCGATTCGTTTCTTGCACCTAAGCTTCATGTTTTCTTGAACACCTCCTGTCGTTATCACCAGTGAGTCGTAGGATTCTGGAGTACAACACATTCCATGACCATTTACCAATTGTCACTTCATCATTGTCCTCTTATTATACTTTGGCACAATATTATGCGGTATTGGCCGAAAGTTCGAAGGCTTCCTTATCATCGCAGCTTAAGAATGTCAAAATGGTTCGCCTTGCCTCAGTCGACCACTTTGAAAGCACACTTCCGAAGAAGTAAATGTTAAGTGACAAGAACAAACAAACGAGATGCAATACTGACTACTTTCCTAAGCACATCTATGGCTTGGTGCACAGAGCTTTTCCGTATGCAAAGATATTCGACACCTCTTCGCATATGCCAACCATAAATGATTCTTAAAACTCAGCACAGTGTATGCGTGCAAGCGGTGAACGTGGAGAAGAATAAACTGGGAAGCAAAAGACGACCACGTCTGTAACTTACTGATGGACGATTACAACCACCTGAACCTGATCACACTGAGGTTATTTTGAATTTCTTGAACTTGATGGAGGTAAATAGAATCGCCTGAGGGCAAGCAACAACCAAAAGACATAGAAGTTCGCAAATGAACTTGCATGTAGAGAGGAAAAGGATGTAACGACGAATAGTGCCTTCAGTAGGGAGAAATGAATATATAAACTTCAGAAATTATAAGAACGATGAAATGGAACGCTCTTCCATAATTCTGCATAGATCTTAATTTTTTAAGTATGCTGATAATCCAAATTAGTGAATGTTATTGACCAATTAGTATCGTATTTAGTATGCATGGTCATTCTTGACAAACTATCCGTTGTTTAGTGATTTTTTTCTTATATACGATTTGTTAAGTGGTGAAAACTCTAAACGATCGCATCGATGACTGACGCAGCTTTCTAACCGATGATCCTCTATTCAAGTAAACTCATACCACTCATAGAGCACATGAGCGAAGTTTTCTTAAAATCAACCGACGCCTCACAAACGTGTGGTCGGTTTGCGCACCTCCGTCTTTGGAAACTATCTCATCTTCAAATTCCAGAAAAACGCACATTGATAGCGGAACACAGATTCTTGACGGAGTCGTAGTATCAGCACACGTCTCTGCTGCACAACTAGGAAGACTGGTCCAATCGAAAAGATAAGCACGGATCTCGGGGTCCGCTATCTGGTCGGTGGTTTCTTTGAGAGGCCTGAATGCGACCCATGCTGCTCTCCTTCTTTTCTAGACCGTCCTTCATGTTGTTATCCATGTTCATGGAACATTCAAAGTATACGCACGAGGTGGTCCTCTTGGCCCTTCACGGAGGACGCCATTTTCGACTTTGCGCGCGGTTCGGAGGGCTACGAACGGAGCCTTTTTAGTGCGATGTGATAGTTTCCTGATGAAATTTATAAATTTTTCGTCAATAAATGTGGTTCCTGTGTCATCAAATGGCTCGAACATGATATAACAGACTACATTAAGGTTATGGTAACGAGGTGTGCCCGCCGTTGCCACTATTTTGCTTTATTGAGTTGATAGATGAGTGTTGCCGCTGACGGCTGGTGATGGTGAAGACTCGAGTAGATATCTAAGTTATTATAGTGAGTAATAAGACAACCTAAAGACATATACATAAGCACAATGTTAATACAATAAGAAACATAATAATAATAACTGTACAACTAGGATAAAACTGCGATATGACTAAGTGCGTAGTGATAAAGTGGAACGATTAAAAACTGAGAATTGATTAGTGAGTAAAGTGAATGATAACGGGAGCTAAGACTGCGGGGCTTCATTGGGCGGTAGGACCTCGGGATGCAGTTGTGCTTGCCCTGAGCAGGAGCTAAACACCGAGGGTGGGAGCCAATGGGTGATTATATACGTCGGAATGCTTCTCCCGCACTATATATATATATATATATATATATATAATATTATTATATTATATTATGGGCTGGAACAAATCCCCCGGTGGCGGGCCCCAAACAAAACCCATAGGACTTCGCTTACCACCGAAGCCGTGAGGGCCTCTCACAATGCTATGAGCTTCATTAGCAACTGGTAAAATGAGAATTTAATGAGAAATAGAACGACTAGGGGTGAACTAATCAAACCATAACAGACGAGTGACAACAGCGACTGCTCACGCAGCGAGCACATTACGAAAATGGGCGCGAACCCGAATGACACCACAGCAGCCGCCGTGGGCACGCCCCTTAACGATTTGCCCTGGAGCAAAATATGTTCTTCTTTCTAAGCTACAACGGCTCGCTCAGAAAAGC
This sequence comes from Parelaphostrongylus tenuis, assembly GCA_019055375.1. NCBI lineage: Eukaryota > Metazoa > Nematoda > Chromadorea > Rhabditida > Metastrongylidae > Parelaphostrongylus > Parelaphostrongylus tenuis. The sequence goes on from JAHQIW010007315.1 coordinate 174,307, forward strand.
AGCAAACGGCTCCGTGGAACTCTTGCCACAAAGGTTATTTCTTTTAGAGATAACGTAATTGCTCCATTTGTAATCCAACACTTTTGAAGGCAAAAACCAACTATTCATATAAAAGGGCTATATTCAGAAACCTTTATCGAACATCCACATTGTTTTATCATTTACCCAAATATCTTCCTATAAATACTTTAAGCGAAAGCCCCTTCAATCATAAATTTAATTGCTTCTGACGAAAAAATTCATAAAAAAATCGAAATCTAGCTACATAATTCTAAAAAAATTCCGCTCGAAATAGAAAAAATGCACTACGATTGCAAATGTTCGCTTTTTAAATATTACTGTAATGTATCGGAAATCATCTTATTTGACCGCAGATTGCGGTGTTATGATGTTGAAATAAACTCAATGATGTAGAGTGGTGTGCAAAAACGTTTGCGTCAGCCGGAATTTGAACCCAGATCTTATTCCTTTCGGGAGCATGTGCTAAACCGTTGCACCACCGACGCTCGTTTTCAACTACACTCTTTACTAGAATGTATTATGGAAATATTTTCACATAACAAGCTTAGTATCAAAGTCAAAATCTTTCAAGGCTTCGACTGACAAAAAACGTCAAAAAAGTACGAGAGTTTCTTCAATGACAGCTGGAATTGCATTACTTTTTGCAAGGATGTGATGTTTTCCTTTGAAAAAAGACAAGATTTTGGTAGTCATTAGTGTTAGATACTTACTTAGATGCATAGATGGTCCGTCTTCACTAGTTGTGCGAACCCCAACACATAATCCAAATGCTATATTACTGGTCATGCTTATGATATTCCTTTGTTTCCTAAAGTAACCTAGCAAGGGCGCTTTCATGTCTTCGGATGTCGTTTCCGAGAAATGGATTTCGACGATGGAACCTTGGCCGGGCTTCCTTGATGATTCGGAAATGATGTCAAGCCGAAATTACAAGCAGAAGTAGGAAAGAAAATCAACCGACTGCTCACGGATGATGTAAAGGCCGAAACCATCATCAGTAAGTATATCAGAGCGCTAACCTTCCTGAAAGTATTCGCACAGAATGCTCATCAGTGATACTAAATCATTTTTTGAGAATAATAATCCTCTGAGAACCCAAAATTCTACTGGATCACGCACCACTCTTCGCTATCGTCCGAACAGTGAGCTTAACTGGGGGTCATAGTGACCCTTATCGTCCGCAAAGGATTAATGACAAAACCATTTAACTCGATTTGCTTCACTTTTCATCATGGGATCTTCATGAACTGTGTCTTCTTCTTTTTTTAAACGTAACCCCAATCTTTTTTACCTTTTCGATGAGTTCATTGAGCATCATCTTCGTCCCACGGGTATTTTTCCAAAAGATCGTACAGCACTATTAGAATTTCTAAGGTATATCTTAATAGCCCCATTGAATAACTTCTTGCGTTACTTCCACAACAGGAGACCTGTTCTTCTCATGATGGAACACAATATCACGGTGAAAGACCAATTCAGGAAGAGTCTCCAATGGTTTATATTGTAATCAGTTTGATATGCTTAGGAGGTGAGATATGCTGCTCTAAAGGTAAATGTTACATTTGTTGAATAGTATATTATTCAATATTTTTCCATTGGAGCAATACATGGTGTTACCTAATCCATTACTCTACATATTTGAGCACAGCAAAGCCGACCAGTGTTTTACGAAACTATACCGTTTAGTTGGTGTAAACTGCTCTTTTGTTAGGTTCAGGTCAGACTAATCTCCGAAAAAATGCGTTTATCATTGTTGGCAATGCCCAAGACCGACTACCCGAATGCGGCATTCTTCAGGATCAACAGTTTGATCACTGTGAGGTAAACATGAGATTGTAAACCATAATTTATTCTAACAGCTGACATTTTAGTGGTTTCGTCTCCTAAGAGCCTGGAAAGATCAAGTAGCCTACAACACAATGAGCGAAATCTCCATTACTCTACGAAAAAAAAAGCTCCAAACCTATATTTCAATCGCATCAAGCGCAGAACGACATTTCAATTTTTACACCACTTTTCAAGAGACGGCTACTGAGTTGTCCAAGTGAAGATCAACCGTAGAGACACCACATCTACCGCTAATGCATCTCCGACATTGAGATAAGTCTTGGTGCATATCACGTGTGCTAAGAAGGCTCCACTCCTGTGGTTCACATTCGGATTCATGTTTAACGAGTATGCTTCCAAAATCTTACACACTGAGGTTTTATGTTCCTTTGGGAAAATACTGACTTTCATTTCTAAAATTTCCCCCTTTATGTGCCTGTGTCTTATGCGAATCTAGTTGGATGATTTATAGCTCTTTAAGCTAGATGTCCCCATATGAAATAGAGTAGCCTATCCGTTTCCGCCGATGTACTTGTCCTTGCTCGTTCTTGAAAAGACTAGCTAAACTGTACCTGCACTGTTGTAAACGCCGTCTTTATCGTTAGAATGTACTATGCACTCTTGCATTCTATATGGACGATTCTATAAGCGATCGTGAGTTAGTTGGCGACTCTTCTAACTTCACTTAATAGCTACACTTATTTCGTTTGAAAATGATGGAACGATAAAAAAACAAGACTTTGCTTTCGCTGAAGTTTCTGTTTCGGAGCGCTTTTATTCTGCTTAGACTTATTCGAAAAGGGCAATATTTGTAGGCATCAGAAATTTTTACTTTCTCACTCAGTTTTAGAAATTCCACCTTCTGCTCTCTCCTCGTACACACACTGGTAGCTGTTCGAAACGTCTTCACAAGCGCCTTCTCGTATGCGAAAGGTGGGAGGAAAGGTCTCAAAGACTGGTGATCAAAACTACTTAATTTGCCTGCTTATGTGATATTGAAAATCCGCAGACTCTTTTTCTGTCGTAATTGTCAAATTGCTTGATTGAGTAGGCGCTTCAATTGGATCTTTCAATGTCTAGAGGAAGGCAAAAATCGCCGAAACGTGATGCTTCAATAAATCTTTCCCTTAACAACCTCATGTGTACTCATTGAGAAAACAGTGAATTCATTTCATTTCTCAGTTCTTTCTCTTTTACATAGTTGTATTAGAAAGCCATATCTTTGTTAAAAAAAAATTTTCGTCAGTCAATCTACACGTAGAGCGCATGTGGCGCAGTGGTTAGAGGTGCTCTGCGTCGCACACAAGGTCAGTGGTTCGATCTCGCGCTCATGGCTTACCAAGCCAGCCATCCGGTCGGTAAATTGGTACCAGGCAGGTCTCAGACTTCTCTGGGAGGATAAGCAGCACTGACTCGATTCAGCGGGAGGCCACCGCGAGTCATTGTTAAAGCCACATAAGCATTCAACCACCTCAAACGAAGTTAAAAAATTGAAGACGAATACATGGCGCATCCCTCAGGGATTGATCAACGCCGAGAGCTTTATTTCTTTTTATTCTTTTAATCTACATGTATCCCTCAGTTGTTTCTCAGTTATACGGTCAACTTTTCATTTTTCCAATAACAAAATTCGTTTTACATTCGGGTGAAGCATATCTTACCGTTATGTGCCGATTATGATAAGTGAGGAATCGCGCTCTAACACAACGGCCACCGTTATTACCGTCTTAGACGTCGTTGCGAGACCCAAATGAAGCCAAATCATAGGTAGCAAGTCTGCAAAGTCCACGGTTGTGTGCTGCTTATTCACGCCGTTCTCATCTGACGGACATATTTGTTATGCTGTTTTTTCGGCTCATCTACTAATTGAATTAAACTTTGGAATCACTGAAGTTTTGTGGCTATCATTCAAACAATAATTGCTACTATAATTTAAGATGTGATTTTCAAATCGAAATATGTTTATTCAGTCTCACTATGCAATGATGGAAGACAGGTCTTATTCTAATGCAAGCGGTCACCTGTGGGTCCTCCTCGGGCACACCGAAAAACGCAATTGGGTATTTTGCAGATATTCAAGTACTTGATGAAGCCGATCGCGTTTCGAAGGCCGTCACTGCCGATGGAACACGATGTGACGGCGATGTCATTCCTATCGCGAGTCTCAAGCTGATGAAAAACCGTGCCTTTCCCGCTGGTTTGAAACTGTCGGTTCAGAGTGATATCGATAACATGAGAAAAATGAATCCTAACGACGCCATAGAGACCTCATGTGGGCTTGTTCCTGATGTCTTACTAGCAAATGACGGGCAACGCATGAAGAACATGGCTATATTTCGACATTAAGCTATGAATCGAGGGGTGTATAGTAAGTGATCTGCTCTATGCTCTTGTTTTTGCATATTAATGAACATTTCCAATCCGAACAACGGCTACTTTTAACGGTAATCAAATTTGCATTATAATCCCACGTCACCAGCTTCACTTTCTTACCTCATCTTCTGTTGTAGTGGAACTCTTTTTTGTAAAATAGAGGATGAAAGAAATGTAGATGACTAGCATGCGATCATTATTCAAGCAAACCCTGAGCTATACAGTTAGGATATTTTTGAGATGATAAAAGGTGGTCTGTGAACAGTGCGACTATTATCATGCCCGTAATTGGCGGAAAAGTTCCCAAGATTGCGCTATCGGGCAGAGCTAATATCCGAGTTATGAGATTTTCTCTCATTTCACGCGTTTTCGCAAGCTTTTCGATAGCTTGAAAAATATACATTTCAATATTTAGCGTAATTCTGAAAAGACACTCAAAGTATATTACCAAAAAGGATGTTACATCCTGCCTTCGGAGTAATCACCCCATTGTTTAAAACTTCACCACGGATTTTCTGTTACTTATATGACAAAATTTCGATAGTAGGATCACTTCATCTCCACGAAAGAATAGAATATCACTAAACGGACTTCTATAGATGTATTTTTAGTAGGAAGAATGCTCAGATGTCCTAAAAACCACTAGTTTTCAGCACGAAGGCTGCATAGTTAAAAGAACGCATCTCCCTTTTTTTTCAAATTAAAATGGAAGGTGTTATACCATATAGTCACAGTAAGCCTTGATAAAGTTTGCCTCATTAATGTCTGGAATAATTCTTTGGAAAGAATGCATTTGCTTCGCCTTTGTTTTTCAAGCGATTCGCTAATGTCGTGGAACTTCTACCCAGAAACTTGTTCATTATTCAACAGGTTATGCAGTCAAAATCAGTCGACCAATCCCTAAATAACCAGTGCCGGTTACCAATTGGCTATCGTTGAATAAAATTTGTAGCCAACAATTAGTACTTCCTAAAACATTCGACAGTGGTGCATTTTAGAATTATCAGTTTGTAAATCACAAGCTGCAACTGCACACAACATGAATTCCATACTTATACTATACAAACCTTATGCTTATTGCCTAAAACGCTCAAGAAAACATTTCTAAATGATCAGAATTGCAGCATTCCAGAGAAGCATGCAACTACTTACTTTGTTCAGGGCTGTACTGGTGGATTACAATTCTTATTTTTGATAATATTACCGCATGCATCTCTGTCAGATCCGTATCCTGCCCTATAACTTGGCTCAATTATCAATGTCTTCAATCTTTTCGTGTAAGCCGTAAGTGTTCGTGCGAATTCGCACTGCTTACCATTTATGTCGAGTTCACGAAAGCTCATTCCGATTGCTTCAAAAATTGGAGTTTTAGTCGGATCCAGGATGAGATGAACATTTTATGAGAACAGTGAAGAAAAGAGGTTGTTTTTTGTTAGACGGCAACAAATTAAGAAACGACCCATTCCGCTGGTCAAGAACTTTTCATAAAAGTGTTAGTGATCACTCAAAGACTTAAATATTTGGCTACTGCACTACGTGCTCCTCTTTTGAGAAGACCCTTTGTAAAGCTGTGGCATTTAAACTAAAATTATGTTTCACAACCGCCGCCCAATTGAACTACTAATTCGTTAGAAGCAGAAAAGCACATGAACGTGTAAAGGAAGTCTTGCAGTATCAGAGTCCTAGGTCTAATCCGGTGATTTTTTCGAGACGAGGAAAAGATGCCTATATGATTAACAAAGTTTGGACTTCATATTTGACTCGCCAACGCATTTCGATCGATTGCAAATGCCGTGTTGAATTTACAGTCAGCAGACACCCACAGCGCATTAGCCGATAAACATGCGCGCCGAATGTGTGAAATTCGATCTTCTTTTTTTTTCCTACACTGCAGGGAAGTGATATTTCCAAAAAATAAGCACAGCGTTGGAATTAGCGAAACTTGCACTATCAATGGTTACTATAAGTTGAGGAAAGAGCTCTGTCTTGCAAGAAGTATACGTGTGTGAAACCCAAACGTTTCTTTCTGCTATAGCACTGTAAAAGAACTTTTACGAAAAACGGTTAGATATCGCAGTAGCAGAGATTTAAGCTTTCACATGATTACTGAAAGTGCAATGGAATGCTTTTGTCCACTGTAAAAGCGCCGTTTCTTTGTTCGTCGCCACCTACCGGAAAAGCACCAAAAATCAAATGAAAATTTATGGCATTGTAAAGAGATAGAAAGGTTTTATGGCATAAAATAATATGTTTAAGATGAAATCAAAAGGGTTAGTGAAAGAATTATGGAATAGTGTAGAGTGGAGAGGAGGTGTTGCCAATAAATACTGGTGGAGTAATTTAACCCTTTCGCGGAGACAGCTCTACTGACCATTTTCCCCGACCTTTTTAGTGCATAAGTAATCGCTTTTCTTCCTCATACATCAACTATCAATAATTCGCAATAATCGACAAGATCTGTGCATGCAAACAGAATATTAGCATGAATAACTTTTTGACAACTGCCAAGCACTAAGACGATAAATTAAGAACTAAACAAAAATTTTTTTGCTCTTGCTTTTGCTTGTACCATCATCTGTTCAGTTCTAAGGGAGGTATATCCTTCCGCTGTCATCATCCCACTGTTATTGTTGCAACGTCAATCCAAGCTCGATAGTTAGTTTTTGTGGCAGCATCACTGACGGTTTCGCTTGGCAGTCTAGCATAAAGTTTGACGCTCTGCCTGCATTAGCTTCCATTTGAATGCGGAAGCTGGCCAGAGCTATTTTCACGAGATCACGTTACTGGAGCGAGAATGCATCGTGTACAAAAAAAATGTAGCGTGCTTCGCAGGACTAGGAAAAGCGCGAAGCAATGCTTTTCTGAGAATGCTATTGTATTGCTAATGAACTCACTTGTTTACAGGCCTCTCCAACTTCACGCATCTGATATGATCTCATGTTCACGCTAACATGCTAACAAAGGTTAACTATATCAATCTCTTGTGACTGGAGGAAAAAAATTCTTTTGCGACCACTCATATACACTTTCTTCAGCATACAAAATTACTATGCTCACTCTTGTTGTGATATCCTCTTAACCTATGCAACTTTCGAAAGTAAATATACCGTTCGACAACACCATGTGTTGAAAATGCCACAAAGTGGCGTTTGTACACTATTTATTACACACTGTCCGGAAGTAAACACAACGTAGTGCAAAAAAGCTCACACATTGTCGATAAAGGGTTAGTATGCAGTGAAGAAAGACTGCCTTTGTTTCAGTGACCGTCAACCTTAGTGATGTTCCAAGCCTTTTCACGACGGCGTTAGGACTTTCCTACACATTTAATTGCTCGGAAGAAATTTTATCATAGCTGGTGGCTTGACCTCTCACACAGTCCTTATCTTCAAACAATGATAACAATGCTAGATAATTCTCCAGTGGATCTTTTGAAGCGCAAAGAGACACGATATGAGTCGCAGTTTAATCTATTGGAAACAATCCGCAGACCATTGATAAGGGAGTGCCATCGAGTCAGACGACAATAAGAACGCAGAAATGAAAGCGGCTTATAACTTTTGAACAAATCGGATTACGAGGAGAACATCTATATTATCCATCAACATATACGAGAACAAACAAGCATACAATAACTGGAGATAAACTTTCAATAACGAACTTATCTGAAGATTTGAAGAGCCAAAAAGTTTCAAAAAACTACAATTTACATTGCGCTCTCAGCTTACAGCATACACATTTCATTGAAAATATCGTCATTATTTGAAGTTCATAGGAGGCGAAGGTGAAAACTCTTATCGCGAACGTGTAAATCTCTATTCCAAACGTATATGGTGGCACAACTGCATGCCGCAGAACATAATTTAGTCGTTCCGCTATTTTAGTTTTAAACTCCGACATCAAGAAGCAAAAGAAGAAGTGATTGCCAAGTTTGAAAAACATAGAATTTAACCTAATTGCCGAGAAATATGGTTGTTATCGTATCCGTTTGAGTTTCACTCATCATAAGCTATTGTTGTCTCAAATATATTGGTGCGAAAACAGGGAATAGTGGTGGAAGATGTACTTTCCATACAGTCGGCTAACGGTTTACTCCACTGTAATATTATAAGACAAACGGATAGCATACAGAAAATTTAAAAAGGCCAAGCTACGGTAATAGCAATACATGCCTCTAGATGCATTTTCTCTATTTCTGCAACAAATATTTGTCCACAGTGAGAAAATGCACAGATTAGAAAGAATGTTTCCAAGGACTGAGCTCAGAGAGAGAGAGAGATTGACATTTGGAGACATAGTGTGGCCAATTTATGAGATTCCAGCAATATCTACTGAAAATGAGTCGCTACTTTGGAGCTATTGAGCCGCCGCCGATAAGTCAATTGGAGAAATTAATGGCAGCAAAGTCTGAAATGATGGAACTAGAGGAACTTCAGCGGTATCTACTGAGTATGGGTAGCTGCTTGCGGTCTGTTGAGATGCCGCGGATAGGCCAGCTAGGAAAAGTTATGGCGGAAAAGACTGTAATGATGAAAGTGAAAGGAAAACCTATATAGCAAACCTCCCAAAGGAGTTTTGCTATCTTTTCGGGAATTACATGATAATTTAGGCAGCGCAGATGGTCCACGACCTTAGAGAGCAAGTGGTATCGCAGAGGTTCGAGGACCTTAGACAGAAATGGTCCAAGTGACGAGGGCGGCACCCAGCTGCCACCAACCTCAACAGTCAGTTCGATCGCGGGTCATCATCCGTACGGTCGTCTGACATCACCCGGACCACCTCACCTCAGTACATTGTCGATCCATTATTGCTCTCTCTACACAACCTCGTTGTCTTGTAACTAATTACTTTCATAAGGTTGCATTCATACAACTCAGATGAATTCAATAGATTTGTGAGCGGAACATAGTACTTCCGTGGCGGAGCAAACTCACTTTGGCTATGCTCGGCCCATCACCGCGGTTTAGGGATTCTGCCCATATCTAATCACTAGCGACCCCACTGCTAACACTATATACTCACCCACTGGATCCCGCCGTCGGTGTTCTACTTGGGGGCGAACATAGCATTCCCAAATGGGCTCCGCCGCTTAGTCATGCTTCGACAATTACGAAACACCGTCAATTACAATAATCGTTAATTACAATAACATTGTCACTTGTCATAACAATGTCAAATGCAATAACATGATCATATGCAATAACATGATCACTTACGATAACATCATCACTTACGATAACACCGTCAGCTACAATAACACCACTTGCCATAACACTGTCCTCGATACTCCTCATCAGTCGGTCACCCATATTGACTCACGCATATGTTCGCATAACGATATGTCGTGATCATATATATATTATCATTTTAGTAATGCATGTATATTATAGGTTGTTTGGTTCTACCACATTGTTTGGTACCACGCCATTGTTTGGTTCCATCCTATTGTTTGTTATAACCCGTATAAACCACTGAACCTTCACAATACATTACAAATCCACTGAACTACCACATAAATATAGTACATCGGCTACAAACCTTTGCTACAACCTAACTGGCCCGATGAGGTCTCCAATATCTGCTGATGGAATTGAGACGTTGTTATGACTTCCGTTGAACTGCGATAAGAACGTGATTTGTGAATTTGCTGATGGCAATGAGATAAGTGGATTGTGTCAAAGGTCACGTTCTGCTATAACTTTTCTCCCACGCAAAGTATGCAATCCGTCAACGATCTAAACGTCAGCAGTTTGGCATGGTATACACTTGCTAACATTGAACCCCACCTAAGGTGACAGCCCTCAAGTATATGTCATCGAAAAGAATTCTTTATAATATCGCTTCAGTTATAGTGATATGATGTTATAATCCGAAAAAAAATGAGACGCGGATTGAACTGCCGACTAAGGCTCTAAGTTTCGTATACTATTCATTATTGGCACATAAAGTCATTACATCGCACCACAGTTGGAAAGCAGTTAAATCAAGATTTCCTGACAATTACTTGTATCCATTGGGTGACAGCTTAAACTAGGGTCAATGGCGATATGTGTTTGTATGATGAAGTCGTTGACGATTGCTCGTTAGCATATCGATATCTTATATGGCAAAAAAAGTGATGGCATAACAGAAGACTCAGTGGTGTGATAGTTCTCAGGACCACTCAGGAAATAGTGATATTGTCTATCATGTGACGTTATCGCATTTTTCATTTACAGATATGCAAAGTTTGACAATGTTTTTTGAGGTTTTCATGAAGTCTGTTAGGGCACTTACACAGTGAAGGAAACTTTTTTTTCGGCCTTTCAGCCTCGTCAGTTGCACGGTGCCTGTACAAGTGCTTATAACAGATTTCATGTAAGGCTCAAAATACATTGTCATATTACATTGTTCTCGAGCGAGCTCTCAAAATAGTTCACTGCATTAACTGTTACATATGCAAAGTCTGTTGCAGAGGAAGTTAGTAAAGAGTTTGTGTTGTTTAGGTTGATTTGACCACGCAAGACTTTTACTAGCTGCTTCTTATAGAATTCCTTGAACTTGGATAATCGTTTATCTTTACAACGACACTACAACTCCAGCAATGGGGTATATAGGGAAATTACACACTACGTAGACAACGGAACAATAGTTAAGCAAATTACGAAGCGGAAGCTTAGATATAACTTCCGGCCGCTTATATTCATTTCGATAAGGTGCGGGTTCAACGTTGGGATAAAATAAAGTTGAAGCCAATGGTGGAGATTCAAGACTAACTTTATAGAACAATTCATTGACAGTTAAGGTGGGGAGATCAAATGCTAAAATGAGATCAGTTGTGTGAATGATTCATGAATACAAAAAAGGACATTTGACTTGTGGCAGCCCCAAAAATGGTTATGCATTTCCAGGAAACAGTATCGAGAGTGCATCGAAAGTTCAATCGTGTTTCGAAATACGAAATATACAACTTACGAGAACAGAATGTTTGAGATTATTTGATTGAGGTGTACAAATTAATTGCATCTGGGAAAAGGTATACAATGTTCGGTACATTATGAAGAATGTTGTCAAAAAAACATTTGTACTAGGTATTTGCATATAACTTAATGTTCTGCTTCCGAAATGCTTAAAACCAATAAATAAAGTGTGCTGGTAGTTTGTTTCTACCACTTGACGACCGTCAGTGTGGAATCTCATGACTAGCGAATAGGATACGTTTCTTTCGCTTGTTCTGTTTCTCCTCCTCCATTGTTTCGTCTTAAAAGCTTCAAACCGTTCTAATCGGTCTTACGGCGACAAACAGAAAACCAAGCTCATCCGCAGGACAGGAATTTTCCATAGAAGTTTTGGTAACCATTTGAAATTTGATATTTCTGACAACAACCCCAAGTCACTGCTTTTCAACACATCCTTTTATTAGCCTCAGGCGCGCATATTTCCGGCCGAAAAGAGCTTTTTTTCGAACTAATAGTAATAATTCGATAGCCTAATGGTTGCTAATTTCAACGCCGTGCCCATATCCTGAAAAGACCGTTTCTCTTCAACAAAGCAGATAAAATAAGTTGAATTCGTATGTGCTAATAAGGAAGTCTTTGTCCAGTTCAGTACCGTTGGGTAAGGCGGACACTTGCGCTGCCGCGATGTCGTAAGACCGATCCAAGGCCGATCCTTAGCGACACATGAAATGGCTAAAGACCCCCTCTGTCGCACATGCGAATTCAACTATTTTATCTGCCGCGTTGCAGAAAAACAGTCTTTCCAGGAAATAAGTACAGCGTTTGAATCACAACGATTACGGTGTTGAATGATTACTAATAATCCAAAAAAGAGCTCCTCTATCCAACGAGAAATTACGCATCTGCAACGCAGAGAATTTCCTTCTGTAACAACGTCAAAAAAAAAGGCTTTGCCGAAAACCGCCGACGTGGGGCTGTAGCCAGAAATATCAGGATTAGTAAGTAAGACTCTTATGGAAGCTCTTGTTCAATGGTTTTTCATTTTTCGCATAACAACGAAAAAGAACCCTTCAAACATTACTATATTGATACTAGGGCTGAAAAGAAAGTTCTGGGGCACTTCAATATGCATGAGATCACTCCCATGCATATCATGGGAGTATTACAATTACGACTGTGGGGATTTCCCACTGAAGGCTTAGGTATTACTTGTCTTTAACTTCACTTTGTTACAAGCCTCCGCCATGTCCAACGATACAAGCGAAGGCGCGTTTTGATGCAGCAAGACAATGCCAGATCGCACACTACCAAAAAGACCAAGGAGAATTTGATGCTTGGACAGAGTCGACGTTTCGTCGCGCCTACATTCCATATTTCGCTTCACCCTATTTTGGCTTTCCGATTAACGCAACACTTTTGAAGGGTCGCCTATTTGAATCGTTCGATGAAGAAGCATGTTAAGAACATGTTTCTTAATTCGAAGTCGAAGAAATGGTACTCCGATCAAATCCGAAAGTTGGCAGACAGATAAAACAAAGTCGTAGAAAATGTTGACCTTTATTTTGAAGAATAATTATTATTGTTCTATTTGGAAATCATGCACGTATTTGCAATTTTCTTCAAATGCCCCGGAACTTTCTTTTCAATCTAATAAACTGTCGCCCAAAGTACACATTAATCGGTAATTCATTGGATGTTTAGAGAAGTAGTTTTGGTCTTATTCAATTCAAAACAACGAATGGATACTGTATAGTGAATTGAGTTCACCATTTATGGGTTTTACAATCTAAATTCAATGAAGCTGTTCGTCAAGAGATTTTCTTCTCGTACCTTTCACGTCCTCTGCAGGAATTTCTAGCCGTCTTTATGGATCGATTTCAGACCAGTCCTTGTAGCTAGGTGCATTTTCGACTAGCCGTTTCACGTGGGCTGGCAAACAATGTGATCAAATGGTAGAAAATTGCAAATATTCATAAAAACGATAATTTATAAATAGTAGCAGTTGCAACTAAAAAAAAAAGAACAACAGCAATAAACACAGCGGCAGCAGTAGCACTAATAATGGCTACTTCAACAAAAACAGTGTCAAGGGTCAAATTATTTGTTGTGATCAGTTTTTTACGCACATTATTGCCTATTTTCTCGATGGCATAGTACGATGTGAGATATAACGACAAGAATGCTGAGGTACCATCAAAAATCTCTACGTGAGGTGGCTCCAAACCAGCAGAGTTATCCTAGGTTCGAAGTTGTCTCCGGTTTGAAGTTTTACTTGTAAGTTAGCACTATTGTGATTACCTACCATAATGTCCTAACATGGTTCAGAATGTCAAAGTGAAGTGTATTTCAGAAAAAATGTCGGTGAGAATTGGATGATGAGTGAAAGTGTAGTGAACTTACATGGATCTCTGGCCAGTATCTCTTCAAGGACTGAGCGGATCTCAGCACTCCTTGTAGTCGTCTTTCAGTGACTTGGCTTGGCTTCGTTATCAGCTGAACCAAATGGCGTTGTTCTATTGGAGAGCCTGGAAAGGCGAACGGCAGGTGTTTAGTACTGTACAAGTGCACACCAGGCCTCACTAATGGTTTAATACATGTTATCAGATTCATTTTGAGTTTCCCTAAATTCATCCATGGAAGTAATTCAAGAGCATGATTAATGACGAAAAAGCTTAGTGAGAGGTCGGCCTACATCGGACATGTTCGCCAAAAAAACCATAGTTTTTTCCCTATCGAAACCCATATTGAAAAAGGCGTAATTTTCTTCTCTTTCGAGAAATTTTAGTGCTTGTTCGATAAAGACTTTCAAGAATTTGGACGATGTATTTACTTTTTGAATGGACTTTATATTATGCTACAACAACTGAAATTGAATTTTATTCAACACTTCAGCATCTTTCGTTAAACAAAAGTTTTTCTTGCAAAATTTAGTAGTTATTCGTTAGCACAGATCTTGAAAATTTCAATGATTTATTTGATATACAGGATAGATTTTTAATGCGTAGTTACAATTTAAAAAATACTGGGTTTCGCACTCGGCGCGTATTGCGCGCCAGATGTCATTTGCGCTGCGCAATCGATACGATGCCATGTGCGAAACTAATTTAGAGATACAACTGAGAGAAAGCTAAAGCGAGGATCTCGGTGGTGTAGTGCCAGCGCTCACTGCTCTGGAGAAATATGGTCGCGGCTCGAGTTCATTGGACATCTCAGTATTCTTGTGCCTAAATATCACATTGTGCTCTGCTGTTAGAAATGAACTAGGACTAAACAGAGTTAAGTTTGTTGCTTTAAGGGCATTAGGACGCGTGTCGTTTTCTTCACCAACTGCTTTGATTGGGATTGCGAGGGATTTGAGGAAACCTTTTCGTCGCTGTTCATTCGCTATTGTATTGTTTTTATGCACGATGCGAGCTAAATCTTGGTTAACTAGGGCAGACAAGATGACCTTGATTATCATTATGATAATTAAGGTTGGGGCAGATGACAATCCTTGCAGATCCATACATCTTTCGAGGATATCTGTAAGTATCCCTTAACAGCTGCTACCTTATGCCAAGGCATTTTTTAAAGCGTTTCCTTCTTTGTTCTTACTCCATATTCTTCTCCGCTCATAAAATTCTTTTAATGATAAAGTTCAGTTGTAGATTTTACTGCGAACAAATACTCGTATCACTGTTAGACAGCCTGCAGAAGAGCTCAATCCAAGCATCCCAACTGTTTGCAACATCAAAACGATGTCGAAAGCTGAAAAGAATCGGCAAATAATTTGACTCGGCTAATCCTCATGAATAGAGCAAGAATCAAAGAAATCTTAGTCTTAAGGCATTATCGGCTCTTTTTTATATAGCAAGAACAACTTGCTTCTCGATTCTCGACTGTATTGTAAAACAAACAGAATTTCATCGACCAGGCCAAGCTGGCAGCTTTGTGGTTTACACCTGATTTGATGTAGCACAATCTTTCGAATCGGGAAGAAAGCTTTATGGCGAAGGGTCTAAAAAATCGTCCAAATGCAACAGAAAGTACTTCAGCCGCCTCCATCGTTGATTAGGAGCAAGGCACTAAGCATTTTTCGCGACTAAGCATGACTACACAACAAACCATCGACGCTGAAAAGCATGGTCGACATGGGCTACGGCACCATGGCCCCTCATAGCCACCTTATCTATCGCTTACTATCTATAACTTCTTCAAGCGTTTTGATAATTTCCTTTGCACGAAATACTCTAGGAGCCTAGACGAGGCCAAAAGCGCTTTTAGTGACCTCATCGTCTCCCGAAGTCTAGAATTATACGTAGCTGACATATGTAAACATGCTTCTCGTTGGCAAAAATGAGCCGATTCTCGTGCTTCTACTTGTACTAATGAGATTTATTCTAAGTCGAGATACGCCACTTAAGAAATATAGATTGAGTTTGGACTTTAATCTCCCAAAGACCTAACTATTAGATAGGACATCACTAGCAACTAATGGAATCTTGCAATGGCAACATTTTTTTCTACTTCGGGTTGACACGAAACTAACATGAATGTACTAATTTGACCTGATGCACAAGATTGCAACACCACAAATGCTGATTAAATTGTGTCACTGCAATCCCATTCTAAGAACTGCGATCGTCGATGTTGAGACTTTGATTTATTCTGGAAAAGACTTATTCCACTGCAATTCTAGAATTCATCAGATAGCTGAAATCAGGTGAATTCAATGGGGTATTTTGTTTCTCAAACGACTTACTTTTGCCGCTGTAACAGTCGAAAGAAAATCTTGTTTTACATTCAGGAATTTCTCTCGGGATAAAGTTTTTTTATGAACAACTAATAAACATTAGATAGTGCAAATCTCAGCGATCTCAAGGACATAGTTTATTGTCAGAGATAACTCATTCGTCTCTGTGGTAGTCGAAAGAAGATTGGGTGTCGCACTCCAAAATTTACTTACTCATCATTTTTACTTACTGAAGAAAGCTATCGCAATGCCATACAGAAATAATAAGAGAGGACTTGTTGTGTACTATACCCCTGTTTGTCCAAATTGTACTTCTGTAGGTCGCAATCCAAGCTTTCCTTCTCTACTGAACCGTAGTTGATCTTGTGTCATTCTCAAATCCGCTTTTAATTTCATATTTGTCCTTTGTAACGTGGCGCGCTCACTCTCGGATGATCGCAACGATTGCCGTTCCTTAAAAGAATCAATTGAATATAATCTCCTTGATTGCTTGATTGGAATTGATCCAAAGTGAAATTCACCTCTGCCAGTTCGCATAATATCGCGTGCAGTTCCTCACTTACGTTGGAATAAACTTTCTTCGGTTTCATTGTAACCAGCGGAGGAGATGTTGCTATAAAGAACTAGATTGTATTATAAGATTCCTCTATAGCATCACATTGGCGATAAACCGATCATAGTGCGATTAAATTAGGCATTGAATGAAAGTCTCATTGAGACCAATGGACAAAAATGCAACGAATAGAGTAAGAGGCTGTTTGAGTTTATCATGATAAGCAAAGCCAACCATGGCAATGAACGATTCCAGAAGTCACAGTCTCAGCTGTGGGCGTGGGAGTTTCCCAATGGAAAATACATGAGGAATAGGCCACATCTTAGTAAATCGAGAGTTCTTCCTGACCGATCTCGCTGTTACTCCTAAATCTACACGAAATCAGACATCGTCTCCTTTGTGTAACGTTCCATTTTTCGCGAAAAGGAAAGAGGTTCAGACAACGAAGTCTCACAACTGTCATAAACTAGAATATAAATAAGTCATCAGTCGTTTCTTGGAAAGATACCCCTTTTGACAAATTTACAACCGGCTCATTCAACATTTTCAGGTTAGCGTTATGAAAGCCGACAGTCCTAAAGCCACGAAGAAACTCTTGTCCCCGGAAACATTCCAGCCTGTACGTCAATGTGGAATCGCAAGAGTAAGGGGCAACCGAAACCTTACGTCCGAACTTGCGAATCGCTGCAGAGAAGCGGGAAAAGAAGACTTCAAAGAGAGAAGAGCAGCAGTTACGGCGTAAGCTGCAGAAGCTGGGAAGAGCATTCTCAAAGCCCGGCGAGGCTTCGCCAACTGTAAGACCAAGATGATTGCACTCCGATACCCTGACGGGACACTTACAGCTTCGAGAAGGGCAATGGAGAAAACCATTCACGATAACAACTAGAATCTTTTCAGTAGCCATGTTCTTTTTCCATCATATGAATTGAAAGAAGGCGGATTCGTTGTTTCACTAGTTTTCCCTTCCGAAATCAGACACGCTACTTCATCGGTGAAGGATAGAATACCTGGCTTAGACAACAAGACCACAACACCTGAAGAACTTACTGCCACTTCTCATCAACACCTTGGCTTGTCTCTCACTCGTTACCTCTTAGAATTCAGGCTCTCAGTCAAGGGAGGACCAGCAAGACCGGCTGGTATATAAAAAGGGAGGCCTTTACGACATAGGCAATTAACGCCTAATCTGCTTGCTGTCCGGCGTCTACAAAGTCTTCATTCGAGTGATCCTAAATAGGACTGACAAAACACTGGGCAAAAGACAACCATGAGAATAAGCAGGCTTTACAAAAGGTTTCAGCACCATAGGCCACATTTACACGATCACAAGACCCACTGATGTTTCACGAGAGTACAAACAAACACTTTGTCTCGCTTTCATCGATCTGAAAGAAGCCTTTGATTTAGTGGAAACATAAGCGGTTATAGATGCTCTGGATAACCAGGGCATCCCTACTCGGTACATATTGGTCCTTCGTGAGCAATATAGAGATTTTACAACCAAAATATCGCCATTCTTTAACGATATTACTGTTGACGTAAGGAGAGTGGCTCGACAGGCCGTTACAATCTTGCCAATCTGCCACCCTCCAAAGCGTAATGGGGACTTTAGAAAGGATGAAACGGAAGTGAAAGCGGCGGTGACAATTGAAGCTTTTTTGCTTCGCTGATGATATCGTCCTTATAACACCAAACATTAGCCAGACGAGGCAAATGTTGACCTACAGCGCATTAAAAGTCTCTCTTCAGAACCAATATTATCATTGGAATCGTCGAGATTCAAGGTGTCGAATCGTTGCTGAAATTCTAGAAGAAAAGCTTTCTCCAGCGAGAAATGTTCGAATGAGGAACATACTTTCATTTCTGCTGTTACAGCGTAGCAACAAACCTATCTTAGAAATAAAATAGACCATTTGAATTCTTTTAACTTAGGCTATCGAATGACCATTAAAAGATAGAGGAAATTGAAAAATACTCTCCTGAGGAGATCGCGAAGAGATTGCGAATAACGGGAAATACCGAGATTGCTTTTGCACTTCATTACCTCTCTAATTAAGCTTAGTACAGGAATTTACTCTATCAATCATTTGTAGACCGTAAATAGGCAGCCGCAAAGGCTCAATGTAGTGTTGACAGGTGCCCTTACAATAAACAAATGGTCGTCGGCTCGTCCCCGCTTTTCAGGCTCATCAAACCTTCCTTCCCTTCTTGACTGGCAGGTTGCTACGTTTATCTTGAAGATTGGCAGCAATGATGGGCATCGGTAGGCTACTTCAGTCGATGCACATTTGAGACATTAGTTCATTTACTTTCAACGATGCTTGATAAAGTTGAATGCCTGGCACATCGTTCAAGCCTTGATAAACGCCAAATGCTTCATGCTATATCCTTTGATAGGAACATATTTTCACGCCTTGAGCACACATCTATCTTAATTGCTCGATTGGTGTTTGCTATTTTCGTCCTACCGCCATTATTATTATCGCTCCAAGAACTTTCATTAAAGGAGAAGTGGTGTTCAGAGAGTTCAACGAGACAGGGAAAGATATGCAACGTAAGATAAGCAAAAATAAATATCGGCTGGTGGACACTTCTTCTCTATAGCTAGGTTCAGCAACTGAGATAAAGTCCTTTGGACAAAAACGATGAATCTACAGCACTTTTGCAAAACTAGGTGCTCGGGCATCAAGTGACGAAGTCTTCCATGGTCATCAGTCCTTACGCAAGAAGGTACGCAGGATCAAATTGTCTGCAATAGCCCTCCTAAATTTTATTTTTCCTTGAATTTTTCCTTGATGTGACGACAATGTGATCATAGTGGACGAGGGCTTTTCCTTTACACAAAAGAACGATACAGTTGAAGAAAATGAGAATGAACAGAACATCGTGCAGCTTCCGTTCAAGTAGAGAGACACGAAAATGTGAATGCATCAGGTAATGAAACATTGTCAAGAAACTAGTGCACAGCTCTTTTTCCTCGAATTCCACCGGCGGTGTTCGTGGGTGTTGTCCCGCCGTACAATAGCGTCTGATGATACGCCGTCCAAACGGCAAGCAACAGAAAATGGGACGCCGTCGCATATGTGTTGATAATTTTTGGCAGTGACATGACGATACCATCCATAGTAGTATCTTTTTGAGCTGTCCCAACTGCCTACGGAATTATATTGACACAGGTATCCAACACCACACTTGCTACAGATAGTTTATCATCGGTCCTATTATATTATAAACAAATTGTCGACACTGAACACTCATGAGTGCTTAAGCAGAGACAGGTGATTGTGGGCCAATACTCTCATCATATTACTGTAACTTCAATCGTTTCCAGAATAGTTGTTTGCTGATATACGAACAAATAAAAAGCTGTTGTTACCTCGTTAAATAACTTCTTCAAATATTCAAGGAGGAAAACTAATTCATTGAATCGACTGTTTCTAAAACCTCGTTATAAACATTCAAAATCAAATCCAAAAAAAGAATGTTTATAGCCTAAAACGAGGTTGGTACGCCAGGGCCATACATCGGTGTTTCGGAGGCTCGTCCTCCTCGTCAGTGACCCCCGCCCCACATTAAGCCCTGCATTGTAGCAAGGAGGGAGGCGTATGTGGTAAGTGGTGATGGCATAGTGTACAATGACACTGGTCCATCACCATCGAGCCTCCGAAACACCAGTGTATGGCCCTGGCGTACCAACCTCGTTTTAGGCTAAAAACATTCTTTTTTTTGGTTTAGAAACAGTCGATTCAATGGATTAGTTTTGGTCTACCAGCCGAAACATCGACTGATGGTGATGGACCAGTGTCATTTGTACACTATTCCATCACCACTTACCACATACGCCTCCCTCCTTGCTACAATGCAGGGCTTAATGTGGGGCGGGGGTCACTGACGAGGAGGACGAGCCTCCGAAACACCGGTGTATGGCCCTGGCGTACCAACCTCGTTTTAGGCTAAAAACATTCTTTTTTTTTGGATTTGATTCAAGGAGCAGTTTGACGATTTGCAACATACTATGAAAATTTATGCGGATTCTAGCTCACGAAATTGTGCCGGCTCAGCTGTTCTGTTTTTTGGAGTACAGAGGTAAGCCTAGCTGGGCCTTCCTCAGATCCTCACCGCATTAGAGCAGTTGCGATTCTTTTGAATCAGAGGGAGATTACCACCATGCGACTAGTAGCTATCAAGATAGCGGTCTCTTGATACGGTTTACTCTTATTTGGACTCCCCGAGTGGAATCACCGAACTCCTTGTCAGCTTGCCGACTCCTCCCCCCCCCCCGTACTTGCACTCCCACGTCCTGGAACACCTCCTAGTCACGATGAGGCAGTAAATCATTTGGAGTGGAGCCTGCACACTTTCTGAAGACAGACCTTCCAAGTATTTAGGTAAGTAGTCTGAAAGTTTAAGCTTTCGAAATAGTAGAGACCTCATGAAAGCTAGTTCCAGCAACAAGTTCAACTACAAAGTTGTGGACGTGAGTAATTCTATCCGAGTGGAGTATTATTATTGGAGAGGCGTCGAAAAAGAAGAAGCTTCCTCTGTGATGGCAGCATCCACAGTAAGCAGTGGTAGCTATTCACCAAGCTCTGACGTGTGTAACAACCGATTCAAGGAATGAATCAAAATTAGAAATGGGTGTTGGCTGGCTACTACAGAAAAAGAAAATCCATGGTCGCGCATTACGGAAAGAAGAGATTTGATAATGAGCGAGATAAATCTGGATGGAAGGAAATCCCATATGTGGTTACGATGCACAATTTTACGTAGTGATAATTCACAAAGTTCTTCTCAGTGTTTGTATTGCATGTTTGAAATTACAATGCTAACTTTTAGCTACTATCCAGTCTCCTTTCATGGAAGTGTATGATGCGATATAAATCCATTGGTGTGCCCAGATGTGGAAAAAACTCGGAATCAGTCGCATTTTGAACGCATAATTACCTTTTCGAGGTTTCACATTTTATCTACCACACCAACCGAGAGCTTTACTCGTATCCCAGCATCCTTGTGGTCATACAAATTGGGTTTCCAATGTCCATAACTAATGAGGTTATAACGGAGTGCATTAAAGCTCAAACGGTTACACAGTTGATTTCACCCACATGCTAGCCAGTGGAAGAACTTAGGCTATGCCACAAATGCTCTAAAGGATCATGTCAACCGAAACAATTTCTTTCTTTATCAACATAGTTATGAAGCCATGGATGTGAGCGGTTATACTGAAACAATCTGCCACATTTATAGAGGCAGCATAGTTGCAGTGATCATTACACGACTACTAAGGCAGATGGAGTAGATCTAAGAGCGCGTGTGGCGTAGTGGTTAAAGATGTTCTACGACACACACGTGGTCAATGGTCCATGGTTCAATCTCGCGTCAAAGGCTCACCGAGTCTTCCGACATTTCGGAATCGGTGAATCGGTGGCAGACTTTTTTGAGAGGTTAACAGCACCGACTAGATAAATCGTTAGGATATCGCGAGTCATTGATAAGGCGAGAAATGCATCCAATCAAACACATCAAAAAGTTGAAGACGGTGCATGGCGCATCTATCATAGGATTGACCAGCGCTGAGAGCTATATTCTTCATCCTTTGAGGTAGATCAATTTGTGCTAAAAACACAACTTGCCTGCTTTTGATACCGTTCGAGGATCTGGATAGGATTGGGACATGATTGCCTGCATCTAATTTTGATTCGATACCGACATAACTTGATTCTTTGGTGCAGCGGTAAATGACGCACCGCAAAGCATACGTGGTCGTCGGCTTTATCTCGCATCTGACTCATCAGGCCTTTGTTAGCGAATCGGTACCAGACTTGTTTGATAGGATATAAAAGTGACTCGATGAATTGCTAGGCCACCACAAGTAATTACAGATGTGAGTTCAACACTCTCCATGAAGCTTGATGAGGTCGAATGCATGTTCGTCATTCACAATTTGAGTAACGTCAACAGCTTTGCATATTTATCATTCACCGAGCTTGTGAATGTCGAAGACGACAGAAGAAAACGCGACCAGAAAAACGAGAAGGAAATTGATAGTAGGAGGGGCCAACCCGGAAGCGCCAAGCATGTAAATGTCGCCCTTTCTTGGGACTCATGTATTGCAACAACATGCACTTATCAGCGAATCAATTTGAATAAGTTTTTGATTGTCATTTGACATCATATCTTACCTTTTACTGACGTCGTAGATCCGCTATTTTTTTTTTCGATGAGCAGACACGAGGTTGTTATTAGCTCCTGGATATGTCAATCGCTGACGAGTCTAGATCCGTCGGAGCCTTGAAGGGTCCCTGAAGGGTCAAATTGACATGTGGTTCACTCACTCCAGCGCTTTCGGAACCCGCTAATAAAACGTATTGTATAAATGTTCAAATGCTAGTAAACAGCTTATTTTAATTACTCAGTGTTATATATTGAAAACTGCCCAATTTATCCATAAGTGAATAATCATTGCACCCTCCAAAGATCTCTCAACTTACATGAAGTTGATATCAAGGACTATTCGATCACAATAATGACGTCTTCACTTTCCTCAGAGCCAATGCTCCGACGTGTTCGTCTTCTTTAGAGCCAGAGCTCAGAGCCTTGATTCAGTCGGACGATCCAGTCGTCAATCCTTGGAGTCCTTCGTAGTCGTATAGAGCCAAATCTTCTTCAGTGGAGCGCGGCTCGAATAAGAATCTCACCAGACAAGGCATCTTTTATACGTATGGTTGTTGCCTATCCTTCTGATAATGATAACATTTTGTTTTGATATACTCGGATCGTCGGCTCTGAGAAAGACGAACACGTTGAAAAGTTAGCCGAATGAACCTTATCACCAAACTCGTGTAAACTGAGAAATCTTCACAGAATAGATTGCCTGTTTACGCCGGGGCAGAATATTTGTCGGTTTCTAAGAAAAGTAGTTGGAGGAACATGTTTGTTGCCCACAACAATAAGAATAAACATTTGAATTAGGTATGCATCCATTCACACGATTACAGGACTCACTGAAGTTATGCGAGACTACAAAAACTGCTCTGTCTCACTTTCATCGATTTGAAGCAAGCCTTTGATTCAGTGATAACAAATGGGGTCATAAATAATCTGGACAGCCAGGCGTCCCAATTAAGTATATAACGTATCACCTGTATCACCTGTCGTCCCGTTGATCGTCGAGTGACTCGAGCGGGTACCAGCAACTCTTCCATTTTTCCCTATCGCGTGCAAGAGTAGCCCAGTGGGTCCTCCTCGTTCTAGGAATTCGCTAAGCATCATATCTTTCTTCCATCGCTTTCGTGAAGAAATCGGATCAGCGGGTCAGTGGTCTTCCTTTAGAGCGCTTGACGTCCCGAGGAATCCAGTATATAACGTATTAACGTATAAACGTGTCGCGTGTATAAACATGTATAAACATAAACGTGACCAAATGTCGCCACTCTATAACCATATTACTATGACGTAAAAGAGGGGTTCGACAATGTGATACAATCTCGCCAAAATTGCCACCCTCCAGAGCTTCATGAGAACACTAGAATAGGACGCTATGGAAGTAAAAATGACGGTCAACAATTAAACCATCTCCTCTTCGCTATCGTTATCGTCCTTATATCCAAGCATCAGCAAGGTGGATCGAATGTTGACGGATTTCGATAACGTGGGAAGATTGATCTCCGGCTAAATCTGAGTGTAGTGTCTAGGACCACCTCGGTGAAGATGAAACACGGGTTCAACCCGCCCGAGGTTGGAAGTATGCGCATAATTCAGGGAAATGGAAGCAAAATCAATGCTGACTGTGCAATTCATCCTCTTAAGAAGGAATTAAGAAGCACGGAGAGATCTTATGAACCACAAATTGTTTCTAAGGCCTCAGTTAAAATTGAACTAAGAGGAAAACATGGTCAATAAAGGATGAAAAGGATGAATAACAGATGAATAAAGAACCAATAGATAATGTGGAATACTAGGAATGCATTTCTGCACTAAGAATGTTTTTTACAGGGGAGATGAAAGGCCGGAAGTAGTTTATGATACTTTCAAGGTCTAGTTTTCGAAAGAAGGTTCAAGTTTCAACGCAACCTAAGCTGCTTATCCTGGTTTTTCATGTCGACCTCAATATTTTATGTTTCTTGGAATGCTGGAGAGCAAGATTTCCACACTATATAAAGCAGTCTCATAAGACGGATGGTTTATTGCTGGCAATAGCACTTTACAGTTGTATGTGTCTCTCATTTACGAAGAATAGGGCGAAAACAGAATTCTCGCTTAACTGGAACTTGTCGCCAAAAGATTTCTCTCATTGGTGCTTTAAGGTAGCCAGGCAAAGTTTCTCGCTGATATTCGCCACAATTAGATGTTGCTCCTTATAAAACTCGGTGAAGTTCTTCAAATTACACATGAGCCTTCCAAGATCTTGGCAGTCCCTAAGATTGTTCGCAGTGATCCACTCTACTCGATCCGCCTTGATGCGACAACTGCAAAGCTGGAAGTCTCAGACGCACACAACTCAAATCATGATGGTTCAGACAAAGGCGATACCGTCGAAACGCTAGCCATAACAATGAAGAATTTTAGAATCTTCGGGTCAGCTCGTCAATAAACGCGGAATTTTGGTTCTTCCTGAGCCTGTAGACTCTTGTCGAGATTTTGGAATTGAAATTTCAAGCTCCTCAACCTAAATGATCCTAACATGAGGCCCAATTCACTGTAACGCGTCAAAGTGGACATTCATGAACATCGTCTAGTCGGACGAGATGGTAAATGGAGTTTCTCATCAACACTTTTTATTACAAAAAAAGAATGATTTAAGCTCAAAAATAGCTTTTTATTACATTAAGGAAAAAAGCCCCTAACACCCGCTTGAAATTTCAAAGTGTTTACATAAATATAATTGAAAACGACAGTAATTATTCCTCAAAAAGGCCATCATTATCCGTGATCGCCTGCCAACGACCTGGAAGCTTCCAGATCTGCTCGAAATTGCCATTCCTTTAAATTCGAATCAAAAACTTCCAACATGCCTCTTCAATTTGATCAAATGTCTCGAATCAACATCCACGCAGAAAATGTTCCATTGCGCCTGGGTGCGGCAAGATCTCGACTCCCTCCAATCCATTAAATTAGTCTTCTTTGCGGTGCGGCGTATGGCATTATTTTGCTGTCGGGTACTTTTCCTTCGACGCATCGTAGACTTGATCCAGCTGCCGCAGTAGAGTACGGCATTGATGGCGTTACCATTCGGAACAAGTTCAAATTGCATGACACTTTCAAAACTTCACCAATGCAGAACACATGACGTTTATGCCAAACGGATTTTGACGTGCAACTGATGGCGGAGCTTGACCCTTCAGAACCCAACGTTTGGCCCGATCGTGATTCACCAGGTAGGATTTTTTTATAGGAATCGCCGCATCACCTGTTATTCCTTTGATCGTCGAGTGACTCGAACGGGCATCAACAACACTTCCATTTTCCCTGTCCCGTGCAAGAGTAGCTCAATGTGCCCTCCTTCTCTAGGAATCGCTGAGCATCATATCTTTCTTCCAGTCTTTTCGTGAAGAAGTCGGATCATCGGTTTACTGGTCTTCCCGTAGAGCGCTTGACGTCCCGAGAAATCTAGTCGGTAACGGCTCTCGCTCATCGGTTGTCGTTGAAGCGCATCACGTGTCCGGCCCACCTTATTTTCGATATCCTGGCGTGTAGAACGGCGTCTCTGATTTTCGATCGTTGACGTAGGTCGGAACTTCGGATCCTTTCTCTCATTTGCGAGATACGGGATACTCCTAGCATCGACCTTTCGATTGCGCGTTCAATGACGCCAAGTGATCCTTCACCCTGCTTACGTATCGACCAGGTTTCTGCTGCATACGTTAGGGCAGAGGTAATCGTCGAGTCGAAAACGTGGGCACGAAGCCGGATGTTCTTTGTGCTGTTCACTACATCCTCGGTGCTCTCAGACGTTCCCCAAGCTGCTCGTTTCCTCCTGCTCAACTCTGGAGCTAGGTCGTTCATCATGTTGATTTCATGACATAGACGGACGTAACTGTAGCATTCGGAGATGTTCGTTTCGCTGAGAGTGAGTGGGGCATTTTATGGGGGATATTCTCATGAATCTGCAACAAACAACTTTGTGTGAGGCAAACATAGCATCTCAATAATTCACGGATGTTAAGGAACTTTTTCCTCAATCTACTAGCAAAGTGCTAGTGAGTCGGATTTTTGCTGTGAAGAGTAAAAATCACGACCTACGCTTTCTCCAGGCTTTTAGTTTACATTTACGCTGATTTGACAATAAGCTAATTTATCGCATTGAAGCCAAAAATTCGATGGACTGTCGAATCATCTACATGAGATTACGGTACCAATAAATTCGATTCCACTAGTGAATGTATATCGTGGAGTTTCGACAGGACAATCATTTATCGTGTTGTGACGCTTAAAATAACACAATAATCAGCATTTTATTCCAACACACGATCTCTTATCATTGTGGCGGATCGCAGCACTTCCGGCATTCGATCCGTTTCCTCGCATTTGACGCCTACACAAAAGTCTACCAACGCTTCACGCTTCTCCGGGCTGCTGCTTCAGCATTTCGTCTTCAGTATGAATGTCCTAGCATGCTGGTTGAGACGCTTCTCCTTGTCATTTTCAAGCTAGCCGGGCTCAAGCATTCCCTAGAGTGTTCCTTGATAAATGGGGGAAGAGTGTTGAGGGGGATCGAACCAGTACCTTGCTTCCTGACTCACTGAATCGCTATCCAAAGCACTACATCGCCCCCACAGTCGACACTACCTCTACTGCGTGAACGATTAACCCAGCGTCTCCATCACCATCTTAACAAGGCGTGACGTCATCCCTGATTGAGAGGGTGGAGCGAACTGTCGGACGAGTTGTCATCTCTCTTGTCATTGGTCCACGCTATTGTGTACTTTGTCCTAGGTGTACCTTGACCCTTCCGCCTCCCGTCGCCCCTTGTGCCTTTGTGATTGTAGTACTTGCTTCGTTGTTCTGTTTGTGCTGCGATTCATCCTACATTTTCAGGGATTGTCACCTTCCTTAGCGATCCTCAAGTGAGCTCCAATTTTTTTCGTTTCGAGTGTTTTCTTAGGACCACTGCTCAAATTTCAATATGCCTGGCAATCATTTTTGAGCCAGGCATGTCACTGGTCTATCAAAGAGGGCTCACTTATAGAGCCCGATACACGTGTTTCGATCTTGCTATCTCGTCAGTCGGGCAGTTACCCTTTCTCGTCTTTTGCTAATCTCTGTGGGAGCTCCAGTCCCCATACTAAGAGTTGGCGACGACAAACGTTTTACCTTCTATGTCCAGTGGAAATCTCACCAAACACAGAGTGTTGTACACTCGATTGCTCTTGGCTAGTATATTTGATATATCATATATCAATATCAATATATCCAATATATAGCAAGATCGAAACACGTGTATCGGGCTCTATCAGTCAGCCCTCTTTGATAGACCATTGACATGCGTGGCTCAAATAATGATTACCAGGCATATTGAACTTTGAACGGTGGTCTCAAGAAAACACTCCAAAGGAAAGATATGATATATTGAATATACTAGCCAAGAGCAATCGAGTGCTTAACACTCTATGTTCTGTGAGAATTTCACTGGACATAGAGTGTAAACGTTGTCGTCGCTAACTTTCAGTGTGGGGCACATGATTGGCAAAAGACGAGAATGGGTAACTGCCTGATTGACGAGATTGCAAGATCGAAACACGTGTATCGGGCTTTATAAGCCAACCCTCTTTGATAGACCACTGACATGCGTGGCTCAAATAATGATTACCAGGCATATTGGGCTCCGATTCGTTAGTCTTCAAGTATTTAGCCTAAAACACGCTATTTTGAATTCTGATCTTCTAGACATGCAGCGGTTGAACACATCTTTCCGGCCGCTTCGTCGTTTTGCTACGGCAGCAGCAGCAGCAGCATCGACCAAAAAACCATCTCGTATAGGACCGAATATAGTGCTCGTCGATGCTGTCAGGTTAGTGTCTCATATCACTGACTATTCGGTGTTTTTTATCGTTATCGACCGCTAACTGTTTACTAGGACCCCATTCGTTATGTCTGGAACGGTATTCAAGGATCTCTGGGCAGTGGACTTACAGAGAGAAGCTCTCAAAGGTATAGTTCATTCAATTGCTTGCTGCTGGTGTTATGAAGCTATTTTGTGGGACAAAGCTCATATGGCGCAGTGGTTAAAGGTGCTGTACGAGACACACCTGGTCGATGGTTCGATCACGCGCTCAAAGCCCGCCAAGCCTTCCATCTCTCCGGAGTCAATGTATTGGTAACCGGCTTGTCTGGGAGGGCAGAAGCACCGGCTTGATACGCCTGCAGGCCACAAGAGTCAGTTCAGAGGCCAGATATACTTTTCAGTCACCTCCGACGATGCGGGGATGAAGTCATGGCGCATCCTTCAGGGATTGATCAATGCTGAGAGCTTTATCCCTTTCTTTCAAGAGACATTGTTCATAGTTCGCTATCATGATCCCACGGGCTACTTCTTTTTAGTGGCTCATTGATTTCTTTCAGCCCTCATTGCTCGTACGAAGATTCCATACAAAGATGTCGATCATGTCATATGTGGCACGGTAATTCAGGAGTGCAAAACAAGTAATGTCGCTAGAGAAGCTGCTCTTGAAGCCGGATTTCCTGATAAAGTTCGTGGTAATTCCTAAGAATTCTATTTTACCGCTTCAATAGTGGTGTTATGATGCCACCTATGCGTAATCATAAATATGGAGTGATATCCAAAACTTTGAATCTCGGACGAGGGTTGAACGCGCCTCTCATCCTTTCCGGGGGTCGTGCTAATTACCTGCACTACCGTAGCCCGTGTTCTGCCACTACTTTGTGTTACAGGGCATCGACTCCGTCACCAGACTACCGTCAGCAAGTTTGATTTGGGATACATATTGAAGTTAAACCCACTTGAGCTGACAGCTATTCGGTATGAATAGATTTAGGAATGCTTTCTATTTTACCCCGAAAAAATGGGGGGCGCTGGTTCAACTCCCGTCCGAATCAATGTTTTAGGTATCACTCGAATTTCTTGGATATAAACTTCGCAATTTCATGGTAGTAGTGAACATGATCTAGTGGGGTTCATTTAATGTACGTAGCCTTTTCTTTCTTTCTATCTATCTTTCTTCTTTTTTCTTTTCAACCTAGGTCTTCTAGGTTCATTCATCAGACTGTTAGAGTTACTTTTAGAAGACCTACATTCTGAATTACAATTATCATTTGCAGGCTGTAGTGAAGGTACTCTTAGATTAGGGAGTAGCAAGTGAATGATATTTGTTTTATACCACTTGTTTTGAGTGTTTTATTAATACCACGCTTAAATTCCAATATGTCTCATAATTGTTATTTGAGCCGACATGTCATGTGGTCTATATGGGCTCTTGTACAGCCCGATACACGTGTTTCAACCTCACAGTCTCGTCAGTCGGGCAGGCCCTTCGCTTTAGCCGATCCTCTCGGGGGCTCCCACATCCCCAAATAAAGAGATAGGCGATGACGAACGATTCACACAATCGCCGTCAAGTGAAAAATCACAAGATCGGCAGTTTTCGACAGTATAACATCTCAGGAATACCAGCCAATATTGATCGAGTGTCCAAAAGTGTCGATCTTGTGATTTTTCACTTGACAGCGATTATGTAAATCGTTCGTCATCGCCTATCTTTTCATAGGGGGATGTAGGAGTCCCGAGAGGATTGGCTCAAGAAGAAGGGCCTGCCCGACTGACGAGACTGCAAGGCCGAAACACGTGTATCGGGCTGTACAAGAGCCCATCAACAGACCACATGACATGTTGGCTCAAATTATAGTTATGAGATATTTGTTTTGCTTTTGCGCTTGTGAATTTTCTCGTTGTCGTTTATTCTGCAAGCTTCTTTTGAACTAAAAGAAAACCCGCGGGGGTGCCGTGACCGAGTGCTTTTGATGCTCGTCGCGGCGCGTGTCAGGCGACCCTCGTCTCTCATCACTCTCCGAGAGTCAACAACGAACGTACTATGGAACGCCTCAGCCGGGTTTTCCTCATGATTGCAAGGAGGGCATGCTCCACCAGTTATTCTACGTCGTTCAAGAAGAACAAGAAAAACGAATTGAATGCTAGAAGTAGTGGGATCCGCATAGTGGAATGTGATGACGAGTTGTGTAAATAAATGAAAATAATAGTTCAAAAAAACAGGTAGACATTCAGTGGTGCTAATTTTTTCATACAGATTCCAGCTCATACTGTTACGCTGGCATGTATTTCGGCGAATGTAGCCATAACAACTGGAATGGGAATGTTAGCCACTGGAAACGCGAAAGCAGTCATTGCTGGTGGCGTCGAGCTCCTCTCTGATGTCCCGATCAGATATAATCGAAAGGTATGTGATGCGTTCATAATGTTCCAGATAGGTCTGTGACGGGAACGTTTTGGTCTTGCAACCTTTTGGGAACGGTGTGCACTCCGTTGGATACACACATACTCTTTTGAATTCTCCGGATAGAGCTTTTTCATTAGGCATTTGGTAGTCATTAGGTCGTTTGAGAAACGAAGACTTCAATGCTGTGCTTGTTCCCTGAATAGGCACTCTTTGGGTGACTGTAGCAGCAAAGAGAAAAGTATGTCTCACTTTTTGTTTGCGTTTTATGCTCGATTGGCATTGTGCTTGGCCTTCTACGAAGTATCTAGCATTCATTATAGACCTTGTTAAATCTGAAACTAGGTTTGATTTTCAGTGGGATCTTCATAAAGTGCTGCAGGAATGAAGAGAAGTCTACGTTTCACCCTCGAGTCAGACTTGCGTGTAGGAAGTCTGTATGCGCTGATAACATGGGCGAGTATATGGAAGATATGGAAGATCTTGGAGTATCGCAATAACACAAAAAACCTGAAGTTCACTCTAAAACCGAAAAAACTTTAACTAAATAACATAAATCTCACGCGCAGCGATCAAATGCAGTTCCCAAAGGATGAACACTCGTGTATCCGGTTGCGCGTTGGTCTCAATGCACGTACATCTATAGATAACAGAGCTCGTGTTTGGAGCTACAAAGAGCTGAAACAACTGAATGACTGAGGAAACACTTGACTATAACTTGATATGTCGTTAGTGTTCATTGATGCTGCACTTGCGTTGGAAATTATGAAGAAAGATTAAGTTTTGTGATAATTTTTACAGAGTTTGATGTATCAAAATGTGGAACTTGCGAAAAATCGGTTTTTTTCTGTTATCGGGAGCAATTGAAGAAAAGACCCTTTTCTCTAAACAGAGACTTTTCATTGCACTCTCACTAATCATTGGAAAGCTTAAATCTGTGGCTGTTGCACTACGTGGCGGTTTTTTGAAAAAGTTTTCCAACGCTAGCAGGAAAAAAGCATTTGTGTTTCACACATGCATGTTTCTCGCAGGACAGAACTCTTTCCTCAAATTATAAGCAACCAATGAATAGCGTAAGTATTCACGATTCCAACGCTGTGCTTTTTCTTTGGAGAAACCGGTTCAATGAAGTGTAATACCGAAAATTAGATTGAGTTTACATACGCGGGCATTTGTTTTTTGGCTAATTTACGGGCTACGGGAGGGGGCAAGGGGAGGCTGCCCGTGGTTTCAATACGACGGTCGATGGGTCGCATTGACGCGACTCACATGTGAAGTGCAATTTTTATTATTTAATTGAGGATTTCGTCTTCGTTTCGAAACAAATTCCAGACAAAACGTGGGACATTGGTAGTACAAGATTTCCTCTACACATTCATGTCCTCATTCTTCTAGCGTGGAAAGTGTAAAAGCGAGCGTCGGTGCAAAACATGTCTTTATTTTGAATGCTGCGACGCTACGAGGTCTTTTCTGAAGAGAAGCACGTAGAATAGTAGCCAAAGACTTAAGCTATCGAATGCTTATTAACACTCCCATGAAAAATTCTTGTCTAGCGAAAGGAGTCGTTTCTCTTAGTTCCCGATTAAAGAAATGAACCAGAAAGATTTTATAAAAGACGTTGATGTATCTTGAACGATGGTGCGAATCCTATTTTGTAAGTCCATCAAGCTTTCAGCTCGGCAATTGCTCTAGTACCTAAATAGTAGCAGTTAGGGAACTCGCATTGGGTGTGTTTTGTTGACCCTATGACTAGCGTCGATTGGAGGGTCGTCGAATTCAGTCCGAATTTAACGGGGAATTCGGTAAAAGTGAAGCTTAATAAGTTTTTTTTAGGTGTTCCATTGTTCAGTTCTTGAAAGGAAAGAAGAAAAGGAATGGCCAATTGCTTTGCCCTGTTCATTCGTTCACAGTGCTCCTAATTTGTCCTTAAAATCACTGTTCACTGCAAGAAATTTTGTGGCGCACATATTTTCGCTTTGTCTCCTACACATGATAATCCATCAATCTTAAGAAATCAGTATCTTCTCCACAGCAGAATGAAATCATCTTCGGCAAAGTTGTTTGGGATGGAAGTTTAACGAGCTTCTACCTTACATAAATCATTCAATAATCAATTATGGGAAGCCGTTTTTCATTAAGTGCGACGTGCCTTTATTCTGGTAATTTTTCTTTAGACATGTTCATAAACTTAGGTACTCTTTAATAGCGCGTGTGACGTAATCATTAAGACTGTCGTGCAATATAAACATGGTCATTGGTTCAGTTCCTTGTCCAGCGCTCACCACCAGTCATGCTTACACTTCAGTAATATTGTTTCTTCCGATATTAGCGTGAGACAGCTTTGTTACTTATTTCCTATTATTTTCCTATACTATGTAGTCACAATTTTCTCCGCGGACTCTCGCACTTCATGCATTGACTGGTTTCCTCGCATTCGTCCTCCACAAAAGCTTTCAAGCATTGTGTTGCTTCAGCTGCTACTTGAGAAATTTGTCTATGTTATGAATGGCATAGAATGCTGGTCGAGTTGAATTTCATTTCATTATTCGAGGTAGCCGAGCTAAAGCATCCCTTAAGCTGTTCTTAATTTAATCCAAGAGAGTGGTTGAGTAGAGGATTGAATCAGCGCCTTGCTTATCATTTTTACGTCCTGATATACCGCATCACTAACCACTCTGCCGTCCTTTCCCGCTACTTGTTCATTGTATGCGCTGACCATCACCTGTCGTCCCGTTGATCGTCGAGTCACTCGAGCGGGTACCAGCAACACTTCCATTTTTCCTGTCGCTTGCAAGAGTAACCCAGTGGGTCCCCCTCGCTCTAAGAATTCGCTGAGCATTATATCTTTCTTCTATAGCTTTCAGAAGAAATCGGACCAACGGGTCGGTGGTCTTCCTATGGAACGCTGGATGTCCCGAGAAATCCATTCGGTAACGGCTCTCGTCCATCGGTTGCGCAGACCATATCTAATATTATTGGGAACAAATCAACATGGCCGAAGGCATGAGGCAAAAATTGAATAAAGTGAACCGAGAGATTTAGGATCGTTCTACGAATCAGCGTTGTCCATTTCGTAGTATTTCCCATCTTAACTTACTTTAGTGCAGGTGGAGACTTTGTTAACGTTTTTGGGACGACGTGCATCCGAAAAGATATATGATATTTTAGTGGCCTTTCTTGCTGAATAAAATTCTATCCTGGACTTTCAGTAACTATTCGAAAGCTTAACTCTTGATGATTTCAGCGCTGTGTTCGATTCATAAAAACCCTTTCTTATTCTGTAGTAGTGAGAGTAATATCTTGTTTCACACTTAATTTGCTTGTTTACTCGGCTGAGAAGTGTGGACTTTGCTGAGTTTTTGGTGATCATTCGATTGCCCAAATTTCGACGATTCTAAGGTTAAAAATGATTTTCAAAACTTTTCAAAGAACCTTGTAGGAGTAAAAAAAAGATTACGTTTCGCACTCGACTGGTTTTTGTACATGAGGTTTATATATGCACGAAAAGCATATGACCATGTAGAGTTAGTCATGAAGTACGAAAGTAACAGAAGAAACGTAAAGTTTTTTCTCCAAAGCAAAAAAAATCTTAGTTAAGTAACGAAAATCGCGCGTTGCATGCCAATTGCGATGTGCGATCGATCAGCTGCCGTTTCCAAAGGGTCGATAAGGCTCAGATATCGCATCATCCCATGCGTAATCATAGGATTAATTCTAGAAAACAGCTTAGTTGAGAAAATGAAACAGGCAGCAATGTTTTGTCTCTATATCTGTCGACGGAAGCATTGAAGGTAAAGAATGTAGAAGGTCATTATTCGAAAAGTGTTCGTTTTTCATGAGAAACGTATGCTAGTAATTCTCTCTTTCAGGCACGAAAGGCTATGTTAAACTTGCAGAAGGCTAAAAACGGTAGGGGATAAGTTGAAGATTGGTCAGTATCTGATTGTCCTTAATGTACTTCAGCTTCTTATTTAGTTGTTAAGTTACGACTCTATGATTGTTAAGGAGGTGAGATAGTGAAGAACATGTTTACTCCTGAGTTACCAGCTGTTGCCGAGTTTTCCACTGGAGAAACTATGGGACATAGTGGTGACAGACTCGCGGCCGCATTCAATGTTTCTAGAAAGTTTGTTTTATACTTGAATTCTCATCATAAGTCTAATGTCGAGTGAAAGTTAGAAGTTTCCTACACGCATAACTGAACGTTGGAAATGGAAATTTTGAAATTCCCCACCTCAATTGGTTGCTGAATTCAATTTTATCTAGGGAGCAGGACGACTTCGCGCTTCGATCTCACACACTAGCGAAAGCAGCTGCTGATGCAGGGAAGCTGAAAGACATAATCCCTGTGTTTTTGGATGGAAAGAATCCTCAGACTGTTAGGGTATGGTTATTAGAGAGACATTCTACTAGCGTTGTTCCCTTACTAGGTTATTTCCATTTCTCACTGTGTTAGACTGACAATGGTGTCCGAGTTTCCACTCCAGAAAAGATGGCATCGTTAAAGCCTGCATTTGTGAAGCCGCACGGAACAGTCACTGCAGGTTCTTTGTTTTTCTTTTCTTCATCACTCCAGTGTTTGTATGACATATCATCCAGTTTCTCAATTTGCATAGACGTTACGTCGTAGGTGGTACGAAAGAAGTTAATTTCGAGGAGGAGGTTTCGAAACGCAAAGTCATTTCAATACTTCATAAATATATCTACTTATAGCCAACGCTTCATATCTTACTGATGGTGCATCGGCTTGTCTTATTATGACTGAAGACTTTGCTTTGGCTAATGGATATAAGCCAGTCGCTTATCTAAGAGACTATCTATATGTTGCTCAGGATCCTAAGGATCAACTGCTTCTTTCACCTGCATACGCCATACCAAAGCTTTTGGATAAGGTAGTCGTGTGCATCGTTCATTTTATCCGCTACAGGTTTATGCCATATTCTGTCATAATTGTTAGTAGTAGTAATTTCAATTTTTAATAACCTTGACGTGGACAATTAATGTTTTGGTTTCTTAATAAGGGTGCACGAGATTTAGCAATGTTCTTCATCGGCTTCAGGCTGGCCTTGGATTGAACGATATAAGCGTTTTTGAAATTCATGAAGCTTTTGCGGGACAAGTTTTAGCGAACCTAAATGCTATGGATTCGGATTATTTCTGTAAGGTCAGGCTTCTTCGATTTTTTGGATATAATCTGGTGTCTGTGAGCCGGATGAGAACCTAATTTATCATCCACTCTGAAACTTTGTTACAATGTGTGATCCGATTGTGATTTATCATCTCCGATAAAACATACTCAGATAATCTAGTGAAAATGCGCCATCTCCACAATAAGCAGCAGATTTTTGACTTAAATTTGGATAAGTGCTCATTCTGCTTCAAATTTTTCTCTTGTGGGAGAAATTCGTTGCTCTGATTATTTTCCAAGGGCAAGGTGTTCATTTTTTTTTCTACAGGAACATATGGGACGATCTAGTAAATTTGGACGTATACCAATCGACAAAATCAACAAGTGGGGTGGCTCACTATCCATTGGTCATCCCTTTGGAGCTACGGGAGTAAGGCTTGCGGCACATGCAGCTGGCAGACTGAAGGTTATGATTTCTTCTAGCTCCTTGTAGGCTTATCTTCTCAAGCTCCCTGTTTTACTGGATGTTCTCTTTAAAATCGTGCTTCTACATCTTTAGTCGGAATAGCCTTAGGAAAGGTTTTGGAATAACATTTCAACCTTACTAGTTAATGTCTCTGTCTGTGTTGACTTCATGGTGAAACATGATTTTTCAAACCTGGTACTCGAGTAATTTTCATCATGTCGTTGTTCAGGAGGAAAAAGGACAATTCGCTGTTATTTCCGCCTGTGCTGCTGGAGGTCATGGAGTGGGAATGTTGGTGGAGGCGTACAAGTAAATACAGAAGTCCGCACTCTTAATTTTTTCCCCGCTTCCCCAATGTACGTTGTTCATCACTCGCTTGAAGTTATCTTTGCGTTCACTATGTTTATTTGTTTGATTTCTAATTGCGGAATAGAAAAATTTATGAATTGAAAGTATTTTCTTAACAGATTATAAATCATTGCACTTGTAACGAAATCCTCATGTTGAAAGGTTGTGCACTTCCGGGAAGTAAGGAATCAGCACAATCGCTGTCGTATTCACGGCAATAAATATAAATTTAGTTTTATATTCGGTAGTTGTCGTTTACTCCGTGATTAACATGAATACACAGGAGTATAGTATGCCTAGTAAATTGTGGAATATTGTAAGGTTTTTGAAATGTGAAGTTCCCATGTCGCTCGAAAATTCAGTCGGTTTCTATATAAAGCTGTGAATGCCACTAACTATAAATGATTCGTCA
The DNA here is from genome assembly GCA_019055375.1 of Parelaphostrongylus tenuis. NCBI lineage: Eukaryota > Metazoa > Nematoda > Chromadorea > Rhabditida > Metastrongylidae > Parelaphostrongylus > Parelaphostrongylus tenuis. The sequence goes on from JAHQIW010007315.1 coordinate 211,513, forward strand.
TTAACTCTACATCCAGTGTAACTCTCAACATTGTGGGTACAAGAACAAGTAAAAGTTACGACGAACTGTTCGGTTCCAGTTTGCGACTGATGTATGGCTGTGTGCCAGTTGCACAGCAGCACGCTCATTTCCCTATAATCGGATTCAAAACCGCTACAAGTAATGTGATATGGTAGGGCTTGTAGGCTTAAGATTGAGGAGATCCACACTGGCTCTCCGTATGGAGAGCTTCACCTTATTAAATATACATATAAACATTGGTGGTGATGTCGTTTAATATGCACAAGATCGTGGTTCAACTCCTTCCCTGTTCTGGTAAAAAACCCAGTTATGAGGGATTAGAAATCACAAAACCTGACCACTGCAATCAATCAGAAGACCAACTTTCTCTAAGCCTTGCTATGAATAATAGAAGCTGTTTTACTTCTGTCACAGGCCAGACGTACTATAGCTTACCATACCTAGTCGTTTAGTCAATATTTATTAAATCTAGTAGAGATCAATCCATAAATCTGTTTAAATGGCTGCTCATTAACGTAAAACGAGTCGTTTAAGTACATGACGGGAAAGCTCAGTGGTGGATTGTCACAAACAATGAATAGTATGAGCCTTTCTCAAGCTAGAAATTCAATTGAGATAAGGTGCTAGCTATGTCGTCTGTTTTGTTCATACACTCTTCCCTTCAATTCATTCATAGACTCTTGTAATTTATCCTAAAAAGCTCAAGGGTTTTCCGCATCGACGCTTTGGACTCATGTCGCAGAACTTCCACTACTACCTCAGAGTCGTCACAATCATGTCTTTCTTTCCTATGTGCATCTAAAAGTCTATATGCTGGCGACTTTCTGTGATGACGGTCTGGGAATGTTCCAAATTGGCAATAGAGGGTCCTTCCGACTGTCGTTCAACGATATTCGTGACGAAGATTAAGGCCTCAAGAATTAGTCGATTCCGTATCCCAAGTACATCGTGGAATTTGAATGCGAAGAAATGAGTGGAATGCCAATCGTCTGAAATCAAGCTTCTGTCTACAGCACATAATGAGAGAACCCGAGTAACTCTGAAGGATATAATTGCCAAAAAAAAGGGAACTAAAGGAGTAATGGAACCCGTACGATACATGAAGGAGGAATATGTAGATGTTCAGTGGAGAAGCTTCAGGCGTGTGATTGCTTGAGCTGAGTTCGTCATCTAGTCGCAACATAGAATAGAGATTTACAGCATACTGTCATAAATGAATATCTGTAGGAACTCAAACGTCTGGTAAGGTTCACTATCGTTATTGTCATCATTGCTCAAAAAAAAACAGAACAAAAGCAAGATCACCGCTAGGGACATCCTATGAGGTTGTATACGGATTCAACAATAATTCCGTCATGACCTTATAATCGTTAGGAAAGAACTAGCAAGGCTTGAATTTGATTTTAAATTTTCCGGATATCTCTGATGTTATAAATATGCTGCTGAAATTACTCATCATTCATCTCAATTACATATTACTTAGTGTTATTGTAATGGTGCCTATTAAACGAGGCGAAAATTATGACCGTCCCATTTCACACCTTTCTCTCCTTTATGAACTGCTTTGAGCATCGAACGATTGAGCTTTCGGCACTGCTCAGTCTTTGAAAAATCCACCATACACTTGATCTTATCAAGCACCGTAGAGATAGCTGAATACATATGTGAACTATGAAATCAATTGTGTGTACCTATCAACTTGTCATGCTAGCTTCGTCCTCTCAAAAAATATGGCGCTATATTCTCGATTCCGGACGGTTTGGTGAGCCTGGATTGCAGGATTGAACCGGAGTGCAGTGAGTATGGCAAGACGCCCTCAACCAACAGCATACTGCACACGGTCCTGAGGAAGCTAGAGGTGGAAAAATTTTAGAATCGGTAAGCTCTACCGTTATGCTCCTTTCATGTGTGAGAACTCCTGCTTGGTGATGTGAGTTAGGAGAACTGTGAGTATATTTGGTGGCAGTTTTGGATTCACTAATCTCATTCCATCGCACTCTGTGCGTCCCGATATTAATTCTATCTTCAAGTGTTCACGGCTGCCTAGGTTTCTGCTTGAATCGCCAATGAGACCTCGCACAGTTTGTGATGATTTGGAACTTGGAAGAAGAAGGCTCTCGAAGCTATCATTGCTTAGTGTGTTTACAATCGTAAGCATCTGATACAAGTCACTTAGAGGAATGAAGGTCCACGACAAGATCATGTTGACGAGGTTTCGTTCTATCCGATTAACAATTCCTCTTCAGAACAATAAATGACAGCATCAAAAGGCAGCAGTTTTATCGCTTCGCTAAGTAATATGATGATTTCGCTTGATATTTGTACCCATATCGCATGGAGCGCTGTGGCGCAGTGGCTAGAGGTGCTTTGGATTTCACACGAGGTCCACAGGTTTGATCTCGCGTTCATGGCTCACCAAGCCATCCAACCTTACGGGATCGGTAAACTGGTACCAGGCTGGTCTCAGACTTGTCTAGAAGGATAAGCAGCACTGACTCGATGCAGCGGGAGGATATCGCGAGTCATTGTGGAGATCAGATATGCATTCAGTCTTTTCAAACGAAGTTAAAAGTTGAAGACGAAGTGCATGGCGCATCCCTCAGGGATTGATCAACGGCGTGAGCTTTAGAGCTTTTATGTTTACCCATCATCGTGCGATTTATGTAAGGCCTTATGCTAACGCGAATAGAAGGATTTTCATAGCCTTAGTACTAAAAAAGAACGTGTAGTGCACCGGTGAGAAGTACCTTACAACCTACACTGGATAGCTCCATAATTTGATCACCACACTACGGATCCATGAATTCTTTTACCCACTCAGGGAAGGGTGATTGTCTACAAACTCGTTTAAATTTATAGAAACACTAACAGGATATATCGACAGACCAAAATGAGTCAATGATTAGTTCAAATAAATAATTACTCACTTCTACAATGTTTGGCAGAATTGAATGCATAGCGCTTCTTCCAGAAATTGATGACGCACTATCTTTCATTGTTCATAGTTCTATAAAATTTTGATAAACCGGTATGTTCTGAAATCTTAGGAGTTTCAAAATGCTAGTTATTTTCGATACTGCTGTAAAGGGCACAGGAATAATATCCTTTTCTACGACAATAATTCTCTTTTTAACCTATCAGCGAGCTCTGCGTTATGAATTGGATATTTTGATTTTCCTAAAGTAAGAGCAAGCTTCATACAACTGCTTTACATATCTTAAAGTAGGTATTACAATTAATCGTTCTTGCTCCGATGTCATAACTCTATTCTTCAAATGATTTACGTTGTGTGACCAGAGTGACTGTCTCGAGAGTCTTCACAAGACGATGAAAGTGTTACAAGGGCATATTATCAAGTAGTGAAGGACGGAGATATGACATAAATAGGAACGACTGATAATAGATACTCTGCTAGGGACTGAACGTGATCACAGTACTTGGTTCAAATTTTTATTTAGTCACGAACAAAAAATCGGAAATACCACGTGCTCAAAAAATATAGCTTCAGATGATCGACAAAGCGACTAATCTAATTCATCTACTTGAATTTATTTTCATCACCCAAATCTGCCAACAGAAACTGTATTCACCCATTAAACATAGAACCGTATATTTCAAACTCGCAGAAATAACTTCTGACACCAAAATACTCAAACAAGACTGTCATCAGAACGGAATATTTTTTTCTTTCAAATTTACATAAGCTCTTAGTGCGACAAAATGCAAAGAAGAAGAATGGCGTTTCTTTCTGTTATTATAAAGAGAATACTGTTGAATGTTAACCTTCTGGTACTCTTGTAAATTGCATATGGTATTGCCTATTTTAGTAGCTCAGAGAAATGTTGAACACTTCTCTGGAGGGAAGCTTATCATTTTAATAGAGGGCACATTTCTGCTTTATAGAACCTTCACCAATCCTGTAATATATCCAACAATGCTAAGTGATATACAAAACCTGAAACCTCTACCGGAAGTAGAAGCCGCGTTTCACCCATACAGAAAGCACGTGCTACCACCGCATCATCGAGGCCACCGCTCTGCTCCCTCCCCTCCCTTCTACATATCCCATCGCAGCTGTCGGCAACCAACGTTTCAATAGGTTTGGTGGGATAAGCACATTTTGCGTGAAATCCTGTTGAGCTGACAGTTATTGATATTAATTAGTATGTGTATTCTATTTGACTTATATCACATTTCTTGATTTACTATGCAAGTCTAAATACTTCTAGCAATCGATTCGTCTCCTCGTTTGCTTAAAGATTTCATCTTCTTCACGAACGTCGTAGAATAGTGGTCAAGCACGTCTCATGGCAATCTCAAGGACACCCTGGCGGGGCGTTCCGCGTTCGTACTGATTGCCGGAGTTTTGGGATATACATGTATAATATCAAATATAAAATTTACAAGGACTCTTTATTTTACCGCTTTTATAGCAGTGCTATGGTGTTCTGATGCTAAACAGGAAATCTGCTGACGGTTGGTTACCGACAGTTGCGATTTCTTGGTAAACAAAGTGATGGCACTGCAAGAACCCCATTCGTTATAACAGTATTAGGCGAGCAAGGCATAAGTGAAACGCATGGCTGACTCACACCTATAAATTTAAGTTTTGCGAATCATTCAGCAGTGCTGGGCCATTATATAATTATGACATCAAGACCCTGTCATTGAAGCAATAAAGAATTCTTACAGAAGATATAAATCCTTCTATATTTTATATTCCTTATTCTATGTAGGTCGTCATCATATTGTTGTGCGGATCCTTGTACTTCTGGTATTCGATTCGTATCCTCGCATTCATCCATCACAAAGATCTTCGAACATTTGCAGTGTTGATTCAACTGCTATTTGAGGTTTCGTTTTCTTCATGGATGACGTAGATTACTGGTCGGACAAATCTCTTTGTAATCTCAGAGGAAACCAAACTAGGGAATTTGTTGAGTGAATGCAAGAAAGTGTTCGGGAAGTGGGTTGAACCAGTGCCTTGCTTCCTCTTAGCCTGCCATAATTTTTCTCACCTTTTCCCTTTTCCATTCCTGCCAGCAGAGCTGAACCGAAAAACATTTCTTTTGAACTGTGTCCGATGAGCTGACAAAAGGTTGTTAACACGTACTTTTGCTTTTCGATAGCTAACAATCCAGCAAACTCGTCATTTTCAAAGCCAGGTTGTCTGTACTGTGAGAAGAAAAAGAATAAGCTCTATGCAATTAGTAGTGGTAATCTCGTTGATCAGAAAACGAGAATCTCTCAGAACGGGTAAAGTATTCGAGACGTCGACTCTTGGAGGCAAAATGACGTAATCAGCTTTGAAACAATCGAAAAAAACTCAAATTCACCAAATTATTTTAGAGAATAGAGGACAGCTCGCTGGAGGAATAATTTACTTAATGATGCAGAAAAAATTAGAACTATCTTTCAAATTATTTTATCTCAGTCCATCAAAAGGAAAACCAAGCACGTTGATATTGCTTGTACGCATTTTCTGATGTATTCTTCAACTAAGTAAATGCCATGACGAACGTTGGCGGGTGTACTTTGTGCTGAGTGAAGCAACAAGTTTTATACTCTGTGACACTAGTTTTATTTTTCAAATTTACAACGAGATGGGTCCCTCGTTGTATTTCTTCGACAACGAACTTATCATATTTGATCGCTTTACCGCTTGTATAAAAACATTCAGGTAGGCTTGAAGATGAGCTGTTCTGATGAGTCTATAGTTTTAGCCTATTCAAAATCCTATCTGAGGATTTTTCAGTGAACCACGGAAGCTACAAACGTATTGTAAGCTTCAGACATCAATTCTATCTCACTAATTAGGCGGAAAAAAGGAAGATCGAACTTAATCAATTCTATGATTTTGCTTAACTGTTGCTTTAGGTCGACCATTGACTAGGAATTTCGCCACTAATTACTCAACCAAACTATGAGATAATATATCTCGCAATTATTATTTGAGCTAACATGTCATGTGGTCTGCTGAATGCGCTGACATATGAAGCCCGATATACGTGTTTCAACCATACTGTCTCGTCAGTGGGGCAGAACCCGTCATCGTTCAATCTTTTTACTAGCCAACCCTCTCGGAAACCTGCTCACGTGTATCGCGCTGTACAAGAGCCTTTACCAGACCACATGACGTGTTAGCTCAAATGATAATGAAGGGATCTGTTGAAATTTGAGCGTGGTCTCAAGAAAACACTCGAAATGAAAGGTATGAGACAATAATTTCTGAGAAAATTAGATGAGTTAGAAGAGGCTTTGAAACGGTAGTCCAGTTTTATTCATTCAACAATAGTCTATGTGGGTTATATGTGCAGGCGTATTCACTCATTTGCATCCGATTTCGTCCATTGTGACATTGGAATCAGGTCATGCAATCTTAGTTTACTTGCATTTCATCCTTGTTCAATTATTCGTTTGCATGTTTACGTAGTAATATTTTCCTTGGAATTCATAATGAAAGTGACTTTGCAAAAGGAAGAATGCTATAAAAAGCGTTATAATCCGTTAACATTCTTTGACTCACGCTGTAGCCATGCATAGCCCCTGAACACTCCCCGGTCAACAACGAACGCCCAATGGAACGCCACAGTCGGCTATATTAGAGAGTGCAAGGAGACGTGCTCAACCAGTATTCTACAACGTTCAAGAAGAAGAAGAAAAAACGAGTTGAATGCTAGGAGCAGTGGGATACGCTCAGTGAAAAAAGAAACACTGTGTACACGAACCAATAAAGTGTAAAGTGTAAAATTTCACGTTGTCCGCTATCCTCAAAACTAAACGAACACGTTAGGTCGCAGTTTGGAGCAGCTAAATGCACAATGGTAGCGCGTATGTAGACTCAGACCCATTTCACATATTTTATTAAATTCTGATCAATTAAATGATAAATGATAAATCATCAATTCTTGACAAATCACAAGTGATGCGCCCTGGTTGCAACTTCATCAATCATTGTTAGAAGTGATGGAATGATATAGCCTACATAGTGTGACTTGAAGTGGTCTGTCAATATCGCGGCTGTTGTCCTCACAAATCCGGTATCAATAGTCCAGCCGTGGAGGGATAAGAGGCGCGGATATTCAGATTTTGATTCGAATTGGTAATCATATTTTGTTGCGAAGTACTCTTCAACCACTGCCCTACGTACGCCCCGAGATGTTAGTATTTTGGCGCTTTACGAAGAAGAAAGCTAAAGGTGGATTTATGTCTTGGAGAAAACTTAGTTAAATGGTGGTAGCACCTAATAATCTCGTAAAATTACTTTCAATGCAAGTGCAGGGAAAAAATTTTTACTCGGCAAAATACACGTCATAGATGGGTTCCGGGTTTCTGTTCTATTTATGCACTCAGAAGATGAAGATAACTCAGGTAGCTCACATATCTTTTTAAGTGATCTTAAATCAAAAAAACTTCGATTTTTGGTTTGTATTCTTGTGGAGCACATTCTTTAAGTTGGTAAATTAAACTGAATTTAATGTTTTTTGATTACGCCATGTGGGAAATTGTTATCTAAAGACGAAGAAAACTGAGGTCCTAAACGATAAGTGTTATTAGGAAACTATCTTAGTATATTTGTTAAAGCATACTTCAGTTTGAACAAATCACTCCCCAATGGGAGGTCGCCCGACTTTTTCTCATCGCCTCGTTATGGCATCGTTGTCGTTGCGACATCCGGTAGGTGATGATCGAGTGTGGGGAACAAGTTTGCATTTCAAATTCTTCAAGAGCTAAATCGTCGTGGGAAGATGTGATAGTTCCTGTGAAAAGGTGAAAACTCAAACAATACTTTTTATTACCAAAAACAAGACCTCAAAATAAAGCACTAGTCATTAGTCATTTGGCTATCGATATCAAGATAGAACACAGCGAATTTCCTCAAAAGGACAGATATAAAGCGTTTGACGTTAACCAATAGCAAATAAAAATACTGAGGATTGTCTTCCTTCTAAAGCATCGTGAGGTAATCGGACACATATCTGGCTTACACACGGACTTGCGGTGTACAACACATGTATCAAGCCGGAGTTTCTTAAGTCTCTTCTGAAACCCTCCTTATTTTGCTCATACCAATGTTGAGCATCAAAAATTTAATCAATCCTTACACTCTTGCGATATTTTCGCCAAAAACACTGAAGGTAGATGGTATCTTTTCAAAATGGTTTGCTCTTCATATCACTCGAATTCAAAAAGTCATTTGATTAGTCTGGCGTGTATTAGGAACGAATGGAAATTTTACCTGCGCCCATTATAATTAGTCTATGGCTAATGCGATATCATATTACGGCGCATTACGTGTCCATGCAAACTTCGACATATCCTCCACAAGTGTGAAAAAGGACAGCAGCGTAGGTCGCATTCGTCAATTTAGAAGAAATTACTGACCAGAAAATGAATTTCGAACTCTGTGCCCATTTTTATTAACACATAATCAACAGTGTAATGTAGTAGACACTTTATCGTTGATCTGTTTTTTCGCAAGAAAATAGTAGCAGTGTTTGGTAGTTACCCGTACTTTGAAGGTGCCTCATAGAATCGACTCCAATCGCAACTTAGTAGAGGTGAATGAATGCTTACCTGGTCCTTATGGTATGAACAGCCCTACTATTGCATCAAGTAAAAAAGTTCGCCTTTCAGACAAGCGTATCCTATGATAGTAATGTCACAATGTTGGGAATGATTAGCTCGAAGTCTGACCCTGCCAAAAAACATATGTATACTGCAGAGCATACTATAACCACTAAGTTAAACGTGTCCTTCATTTTTGTTGTATGAGGCTTATCGGATAAAGGATAGATTTTCTCAAAAAGTGAACTGGTTGGCTTATGAGACAGATTCATGAGTCGTATTCATAAAAAAATTATGACCGTGATACGCTCGGCAAACTCTCAATGGCAAGGTTTGCCCTTGAAAACCGGTACTTTTAGCAATCAGTTACTAGTCTGCAATGGCTCTCAAAATGACAAAAAAACTGCAAATTTTCAAAGAAAAAAGTTACGGCTTTTTTATGACACGTTTTCCTAACCAACATAACTGCACTCTTCACCGGAAATTAGGTTGTCCGGTTGACATTTTAACTACAGTATTAACTTAAGAAGTAAAAACTCCCAAAGCTGACTATCCACTCGGCACAGGTGGAACAAATCAGCAGATTTTTTTTTACCTAATAGGCTGTTCTGAGGTTATTACCAACCTCGGATTCGCTTATCAGGAAAAAGCCACTGAGAAGGAACATTTAGCTGATAATTATTTTTGAGCCATGCATGTGGTCTATATTGGCACTTATACAATGCTATACAAGTGTTTCGGTCTTGGAGCCTCGTCAGTTGCACAGTGACTTTCCTCTGAGGAATCCTTTTGGAAATCCTTCTTACATAAAGAAGTTGCCGACGAACGTTTTACAAGCGCCGATAAATGATAGTATCACCGAACGAGCAATTTTGTACACTCGATTGCTCTTGGTTGGCATTCATGAATTAACATACGTTTTGGTAATCAGTCAGAAATCATTTCTTTTTGACCGCCTCTTGCGGTGTTATGATGTCAAATGAACCCAATGATGTAGAGTGGTGTGCAAAATCATCTGCGTCAGCTGGGATTCGAACCTACACTTCACCCTATGCGGGAGCGCGTGCTGAACCGTTGCACTACCGACGGCCGTTTCGACACCACTCCTTCTATGCTACAACACGCTGCCTGTTAACACCCAACCGTCAACGATCTGGCGTGGGTAGCCGCTATCGACAATGAACCCACTTATGCCCAAAAATGTTGGGTGTTGATAATAAATCAGTAATCATTTTCGTAGAGCAACAATTCAGCACGCGCTCCCGGATAGAGTGAAGTGTAGGTTCGAATCCCAGCTGACGCAAACGTTTTGCACACCACTCTACATCACCGGGTATCATGCGTTTTGTTTCGAGTGTTTTTCAAAACTACGCTCAAATTTCAAAATACCTGATAATTATTTTTGAGCCGTTGAAGATACCAGCCAGGAACAATCGAGTGTACAACATTACCCATCTAGTGATTTGTTTCACCTGACGGCACATGTAAATAGTACGTCTGCGTCTCCTTTATATAAGGGGGATGTGCTCACCCCGTGAGGACTGATTCAGACGAAAGATACTGTGCAACTGACGAGGCTGCAAGGCCGAAAAAAGTGTTTCCACTCTATGAGTGCCAAAACAGGCCCATGCATAGCTCAAAAATAACTATCAGGCATATTAGAATTTGAGCGTGGTCTTAAGAAAACACTCGAAACAAAAGGTATAACATTTAGCTAATTCTTATCAAGGCTCATTTCTGAAAGACTGATTAAGTCACTGACAAAGCCTTCGTTTTCACATGTAGGACATTGATTAGAGGTGCCCTGCGATACACAAATGATCTTCAGTTCGACTCCGCGTCCCGGTTTCACCAAACTTTGCAACCATCCGGAGTCAGCAAATCGGTAATCGAGATGTCTCGGAAGTTACTCAATGACTTGGTACATCGGTAGACTACCAAAAGTATAAGTCAGATTCAAGCTCCCTCAGCTGCCCCAAGAATGAACTACAGCATATGGCGCACTCTTCGGGGATTTAGTGAGGAAAATCTTATCTTTCGTCCTTTTGAAAATTCAGCATCGAAAAATAACTCTTAAAGGAAACTGATAGACATTTCGGTTCCAGCGAAAAATGGAAGACCAGATCGAACACGAAGCGTTGACGGAAAGCGCAGATGGTCGTTCTTTGGCCAAATGTGGCATAATTGATCTTATGAGTGAGAGAGCACCACATAAGTCTTAATCTACTCAGTCTTTAACTCAATGAATTTATGAGAAGAGCTGTCTTCCGATGTCAGGTGTAATGGACTCGATGCCAAGTAAGCGCCACCTTCACTATAAGCCGTGACGACCTGGGACATTTCACATAACACAATTGGCTTTTAGAGATGATATTTCGAAAGTTTTCTGAAACATTAGTCAATAAATCTTTGGTGATCCAAAAATTGCGAAAGAAGAAGAATCGCTGAATTACATTTGAGACGTTTCATGAAATAGAACAACTCATCGGTGGTGATTTTATCCTTCGAAACGTTGTAATTGAATTTTCTTAGAAGTGCATGAGATAAGTTACTGCACTTGTCATTTCCCACTATGTTTAGGAAATCAATCCATAACTATTAGAAACTTCCTGGCAATGACAGCACGCGTATGTGTTTTTTCATTGAAAATGTCAAGCATAAGACAAAAAAAGCAAAGTAGAAAGCAACAGGGTTCCGCAAAATGCAATAAAACTATGCAGGATGATATTTTGTTCAATAAATTCCACAGGAGGTGCTCATCTGAAGTAATATGATCATAGAACAAAGCATGATGATAAGAAACGAGTCTCAAGGGCTCTTTCATTCATTCGCAGTCGGGTACAAGTTCCACCATCGGACCCCTGTACGGGATGATTTACGTCTGCGAGACTAAGACAACAACAGTGATCCGTTAAATGGGAACATAAATCACATCTATAAGCTGGTAAGTTCAAATGCAACCGACAATAGCTACTTACTAGTAAGTTCGACATCGCTTGATGCATGAGTTTTAAGAATTTTGTACTACAAAAAATCAAGATCTCGGCAACGTTTTTGTGGTTTTCGCTGGAATCAAAGGTTGTCGTCACTACGATAATCGGCCAGATGTTCCACTTCTTAGACAAATCACACACCTCGGAAGGTTTTGCGCTCTTCGTGAAGACAGACCGTCAACGCATTCATCTCGCTGAGGTAATTCACTGCAGTTTACACGGTTGGACGTTGCAGTAACGAATGAAGCTTGAGCTTCGTCTCTTCCAGATGAGCACACAGAAGACGCCGAACTCGTCTCCACACATCAGACCTCTCTCTCTTTTCGGTGACTTACTTTTACCTAACTGGTAACCATGACTTTGGTGAGGGAGGTGAATGTGCGATTAGGGGACGAAGAACAGACGTCGAGAGAGGAGGAAGGGAGGTTCTATTGCGGACACGGCCACACCGCCGTCACGGACGTCTAGGAGTCAGAGAGCGCAGAGGAGAACCAGGACGTCTGGCATATCCGTCCATTTGCTCGCATCCTCATCGGTGTGTTTCCGATTTCGGGTTATAACCGCCAACGTCGTCATGTTCGTCAACTCGTGAGCGAAACCCCCTAATGTCGTCGTGGTTGTCGTTCCTTCTCGAACAGAACAGCTTTGATCCGAGAGTTAGACTTGAACTTGGTCAGCAGTTGTTGAATGAACTCTCAAACAATCAACGATTACCCTCCGACTCAAAAATTCTCAACGATTACTGTGATGTTCTATTTCAATGGTTATCCGGTAGTAATTTTAAGGTGGGTGAAATTCGAACGATCACCATCGGTTTATGTCTGTTTTTTGCCAACTTTATCAAGTGAATGAAGACCAAATAGCTTTATTTTCTGCGTGATTTTATTTCAATCTTAATAAAAGTAATAGGTATAGTATCGTTTCGCGATATTATTGCAAAATACCTAGCAAGAAGGAATCCAATAATATGCTTTTTCTATTGCTCAGTCGGTCAGTTGTTCTGGTAACAAAAAGTTGAATAGATTGATGGGTTGATAGACAATGTAATAGATAAGTAGATAGACCGATAGATAGGGAAACAAAGAGAGACAAAAAAAAGGGAGAGAGAGAGAATGAGGGAAAAAGAGGGACAGGAAAAAAGGACAAAAAACGAAAGTAGAATAGAGAACGAGAAACATATAGAGAGAGGTAGCGAAGAAGGTATGTGACTTTGTAGTTGATAAAGCTGTTAAAGCAGTAATTTTGACAGTTGAGATAATTCTCTCGGTCTTTCCGCTATCTGTGACATCACGCAAAAAATGCAATATAGCAAGGGAGAAAAATCCCTTAAGTTATAAGTCTCCAGTTTTACCGATTAACGTTGGTTATGAGAATTAGTACGATGTTTGTATTCATAATCATACTCCTCACGAATCCCTTCATCATTCTCATCTCATGTTGTTTCTTTTGTCATCCGTTCATCTCATGTTGTTCCTTTTATCATATGCTATTTTTTTATACATCAATGGCAATTGGTTGTCGTTATGTGTTTCGTGAAAGGCATGCGCTATGGTTGTTGGTTGCTATTGGACCTTGCTACTGCTACCTTATCGATCTTAGTTATTGCGGCCGTTGACAATCTGGAAGGTTCTTTTTCAGAACATTCGAATAATTCGATATTCGTCTGTATTCGGAAACGAAATTCATTTTGGAATAGGCATAAATGAGGCTGAAGTTTCTCCGTATTTATCAAAACGCTCGGATGTGTTGTGTATACGGCCGCACCCGTAGCATCTTAGAGCTGCACCTTTGGCCTCTACAGTACCGTGCTGGAGACTTCCGACGAATCATAACACCTTTTCGAAACCTCTCAGAAAGATCGTGCAACATCTCGCCGAACCGAAGATATGGAATGATTCAGTCCCAGGAGTAGTGCGATCGAACCAATGGTTACCTATGTATTATAGAAGACTCCTTTAACCACTGACCGATACGCGGACTCTTAAATTGACATTTTAGATGGAAATCATATATAAATATAAAAGAATCAAGGGTTGTTATTGAATGAAAACATAAACTGCCAATTTTTAAAAATGAAGTAATCGGTGATAATTCCATCCGTCCTCTTTGATACAAAGCTTCCTAGTTTCTTCGATTTACTGATCCCATAAATGATATATAGAATGAACATAGAAACTACGGTAAATGTCTACTAAAAACCATGCTTTCCTATGTGACTTTTTCGTTTTTCATGGATTTATAACCATTATAGATATTTTAAGGTATCATGGCTCGCTTCACTTTTCATTATGACGTCTCCAGAGATATTCTCACACTGTATTGCGCTATTTTTTGCCCTATCTGACCTTAACCTACATAAAGAAAACAGTTAATTGGCCGGGAAATTGCGCTTCTTCATTGAAATTATTCTCGCACTTCGATGTGCTTGGAACGCTTATGGCTCAGCGTTAAAGGCGCGTTACAATGCACTTCCGACACTGGGCTTAGTACTATATCCTTGAACAAGCCCTCTGTGGGTCAACGACCAGTATGCTGTACCGGACTGTTTTGACACATAAAAACACTGAGTATTCAGTGACCTCAGTGATGTTGCAAATGGAATTCAAATGCTTAGCCCGTCCCTTATTCTATTTATTGAACTCTTCGTTAAATGCTCTTTCTTCTCGTGTTGCGATAATTTGAGCCTCTGCTTTAGATTGTGAAGTCCTCAGATTCTAACTACACTAGTTTTCAAGAAATTTTTGGTAGTTGTCAAGAAACCAGTTCCGCCGCGATATATTGTAGAAATTAAGTGACTTGTTTTCCATTGCAAACACTGTTGGTTGTCATCCCCTGTAGTGTTCGTGTAAGTGGTGATATAACGATGGAGTGTTGCTGGCATGTATCAGTAAATATGGGACACTCGTACAAGCGGTTTGATGTGCCCTGTAATACACATCTGATCGTTAATACGATATGCAGCCTGGCCTCATTAAGCCTTCCATCCCTCTGAGGTCGGCAAACTTGTACGTAACTTATCTGAAAGAATAGCGCACTTGATACATCGGCAGGCCACCGCGAATCGTTGTCAGAGCCAGTTGTGCATTCAGTCCTCTCAAACTAACCTTGATGAAATTGCATACATGGCGCATCTTCTAGAATCTGATCAGTGCTAACTTTTATGTCGAACAATACTTGTGAACCTTTTTTGTGACGTTTTCCAGTGTCTGTAATGACAAATATTCTTAAACTGTCAATTGCTTGTAAAAGAACTCAAAATGGTTGTTTGTGAATTGTCGCGTGATCCTTACCACTTCCTCTGCTTGTTTCATGGTCTTACAGCCGTCATTTATGGAGCTTATCGGGTGGCGATGTCGTATTAGAGAGCCTCTAATTTTCTGTGACCTACGTCGCAACAGGTGTTCACTAGATACATCCCAACATGTGCTAAAAGGAAGGTTCGTTGTTACCATCGCACTGGTAGTAGTCCATCATGGTAGAGCGATCTCTACGTTTGATCGACCATTTGATTGAAGCCGTTAAAATACGTCAACTCAATCTAACTGACTGCTATAAAGTGCCGATTGGTAAAACGAATTGTTGATCGCCTTCTTCCAAGCTAAATTGAGTGACCATTTCGCGCAGTGGGTGAGGTACCCTACAGATAGGCGTAAATATCGCTGTTTAATCCCTTCGAGACAGGCCTTTTTCGCAGTTCTCGAAGACTTTTAGAATCATCCAATATCCCAAATCTTTGTGATTCCAAAAGTGTAATGAATCTCAAAATTGCTTTATTATTGCGTTGTCGCAGCGGATAAAATTACGTTTCATATTCAGCGCGTATTTTTTGCTCATCAGTGGTTGGAAGATGACTTTCTAACAAAATTTCAGTACTCAATCGATACCTTAGAAATGTTGATTCTGAAAATGATTTTGGTTTCTAGAAGAATCTTCAGGAGCAGAAATAATATTACGCTCCTCACTCAGAAATATGTACATCAAAGCATATGATCATGTAGAGGAAATCATGGTAATCAAAATATCAAATAACTCTTGAAACGGAGGAACAATTTCCAAAGAATAACGAACGTGGCACCTTTTCGGCGCGGGCGACAGTTGAATTCATCGTGCGCAGCACGATTTTCGTTATTTTGAGATTTTTTTCTTCGTTTCATGAAAATTCCGAGTTTCTCGTATTGGGATTATATAAGAGGCTTAATTCTAACGATTTACATATATCAGCTTTGATTTTCATTTTACAATGCGGCCTTGAAGTAATGAAGAACGTGGTATAGAGTTCAATTGGCGGGCTAGCTATCTCGGGTGTGGAACATTTTCTTTTTCTTACTTCTACAGCCCTCATTCAAGGACTTTCCGAAAAAAGTTAGCGTCCGAATCGTTTATACTTGTGCTATCGAATAGCTCTTAAAAATTTGGCAAACATTCGTCCACAGACCCTAGCCAGCAAACAAAACAAACCGAGCATGAAAGTTGTTCTATTTCCGTTCGTTTCGCGTGTTTCTTTAGACCACGCTCAAATTTTAATATATCTCTTTATTATTATTCAAGCCACATGTCATATGGTCTTTTATGGGTTATATATAGAGCCCGGTACACGTGTTCGGCCTTGACAGCCTCATCAGTCAGGCAGTACTCTTCGTCACAGTCAATCCTCTCGGGGGTCCCTACATACTTTGTAGAGAGTATGTGATGACAAACGATTCACACTGCCGTCATGTGAATAAATCACTAGATCGGCACTGTTGTACACTCAATTGTTCTTGGCTGGTATGTTCGATGATGAACAATTTCCATTTAAAAATGACCATACGTACTGCTTGCGATACCAGTTCGATGATAACTCTCAATAATTTCTTAGATAGAATGATAGAACTTTTTTCTTCTTTAGTTCTATGTGTATTCCTTTTTGTATGTCCGCATACAACCTGCAATCAACAATATTTGTCGTCACAACTTCTGATACTGCACATTCCTTTAACAATTCGAAGGCCATGTTGAACGTTTCGTCCCACACCGCGCGACGGAAAATCTCCCCAGTTACTGTAACGGCTGCGTCGTGCCCTTGATAAAGGCAGCGAATCTCATGAGATAACACACTCCAGACAGCATGATGGGTGCGAGGAGAGGAATCCAGGTGGTTTTAAGAGAGAATTTTCATCATCAAGTGATGCAATTTCATTGAAAAACTTTCTACAGAGATATTCTCATTAGAGAAAACATCTATATCTCCCAAATTCCATCTGAATTTCTTATGTTTCAACGACAAAACTACATCGCTAAATGACAACGTAGTGATAATGACTATGATAGTGATAATGATTATGCTTTTGATAATGCTGATGATTGCGAAAGTGATAATAATCATCATTATTTTGAGCTGCTAAGGACACTTATACAGTGCTAGACATTGCAGTGACCAACATCGAAGTTGCAGCTGGTAAAATGAGTCATACTTCCGTTTGATAATGATTGTGATAATATTAATGATAGTAATAATGCTAATAGTGGCAAAAGTGATAATGATAATTATAGCGATAACGATAGCGAAAGTGATAAAGATGACGGTGATAATGACGGTGGTGATAATGATAATGGTGACAATGATTATAGTGATAGTGATGGTGATGATAGTGGTATTGACGATAGTGATAGAGATTAGTGATAATGATGATAGTGATAACGATAGCGGTAATGATAACAATGATAATGATAATAGTGATAGTGATAGTGATGATAGTGATAGTGGCAAAGTGATAATGATGATAGTGATAGTGATCATAGTATACCTTTCTAGATCATAGTGATAGTATGATAGTGGTAGTGATGGTAGTGATAATGATGGTGGTAATGATAGTATAATGATAACACTGATAATTGATGATAGTGGTAGTGATAATAATAACATTGATATCAATATCAATGATAGTGATAATGAAGACAGTCATAATGGTAGTGGTAGTGGTAGTGGTAGTGATGATGGTAGTGATAGTGGCAGTGATAATGATAGTGATAATGTTAGTAGTAGTGATAGCGACAGTGATAGTGATGGTAGTGGTAGTGACCCTAGTGATAATGATAACATTGATAACGATAATAGTGATGACGATGATAGCGACAATATGGTAGTGACAGCTTCGTAGTAAGTGGTTTCCACCCGTATAACGTACTCTCCCTCTACTTTTCTTGTCACTCGCAATTTCCCCACGGTCTCAATCACCTACTGAGAAGGCGGCATTGAATGAAGCCGCTTGTTGCAACAGAGCGCAGGCACAGCGACAGTTTCGCACAGAGACGCATATGCCCCGGATAGCGAGTGCCGCGAAAGCGATGGGACGATGCCCCTGCCTATCAACGGTGGTTCTCAAAGTGTTAATTTTGCATACTATACGTATTTTTTAGTTGACTGCCCTCAAGGCGATTCTGCGTACCTTTCTCAAGTTTTATCTCCTCGAAAAAGTTCAATGCGACTATGTGAAGGTGGTTGTGAGCGTCCACCAAGAACCCACCTAGTTCTACTAACTTCTTCCTATGAAAACCTCCTCCATTTACATCTCTTGGATATTGGGACTGTTGATTTCTACGAATGATTCATAGATTTCATATGGAAGACGATCCGATTATTCTGAGTTGCGGAAGAATTCTGTGCTAATAACCACAGACGTTTTTAGGTGGATTAGTATATACTGCATTTTCTCGTTTGTTCGTTGTTGTCAATCGGAATTCACTGTCCTCGGAAGCGCGCCTTCGGAAGTAGTCGACGGAGGGATTTTGGCGTCCGCATAACCTTCGTATGCTTTGGATAAAAGAAACTTTGGAGCTCCAGCCAATATTCTATCGTATTGTTCTCAATCTCATCAAGAGGACAGTGATGAGAAGATAGTTGGTGAGCGGTCAAAGAAAGTTTCGTTGCCTTTGATGACAGTGGGAGGTTTTCAAGGAAATCAGATTTGGGGTGGAAGAAACCAATCGACTTCTACGAACAGCACATGCGCTGTATATGTAAGTTGATTGTAGGACTGACTTATTTGAGGCCTTCAGAGAATGACGAGTAACAAAAGACGAGCTCACTTTGATAACATAGGGGAGAAGAGTGCGCGAGAAGAGTTGAAAATATGATTATTTCCAAAAGATGTCGTTTTCGTACTGAACAATACTGTTTGTTAGGACGCACGGGCAATGTTATTACTATAAATTCCTATTTGAATCTCTTCCGCAATATGCTCGTGACTATGAAGTTCTCTGACCATCTAAAATTTACGATGCCATTGTTAACAAAACCCACTGTGAAGTTCGAACAACTAGCTAACTACCCGAAAGCTAGGCATGTTTCACCTTGCTGATACTATGAACTAAAAAGACTTACTTGTGAGTAGAAAATCTATAGCATCAAGAAGAAGTTTTGAAAATTTCAACGAGGAGAAATGCACTCTTATCGAAAAAGTACTCCGCAAAATGATCAATGCGAACTCTATCAAGGCTTACTCCGACTAAATACTAAAAAATGCTCCGACAATTTTTTTTTCGAAAGTCATGCGTATTTTACGAATCATACTCTTACTATAACGTCGAACGAAATGTGAAAGACAGTTGAAAGTGCGTTGTTATCCCAGGAAGGAAGTTTTCGCATCAAGTAGGGATTTTTAAGATAACTAAGCGTTCTGTTTACCAAAGTACGCTTATAGAAGTCCACTCAATATGATATATTTTTCTTAGCAGTAAAGTATACTTAGAATCTTACTTTCACTACAAAAGTGCTAGCAAAGCCCTTTGTGAAGTGTAACAATGAGCCAATCCCACCGAAAGTCGAGGTTATTTTATTTTATTTCCGCATTAAAGCGTATTACGATTTTTATTTCGATAAACTAGTCTTGTTTTAGAATTAGCATTTCTCAAGCTATCAGATGACTACAGAAATGTGGGTAATTTGAGATCAAATGTTCAATAAATGAACAATAAATTCAATAAATGAACGTATTCAATAAATGTTAGAAATGAGCTCTACTTTACAAGGATGGGTTCTACCATGTAAACATGAAGTTTTTTGACACGTGGTCGTTCTTTTCACTAAAAATACCCTTATAAAGCTTTTTTTTTTGTTTTATCATTATGTAGCGATAAAGTGCCTTTAGCACATGAATTCTACTTATGAGTACCAATAATCGCCATGTGATATATGACCAATGAGCAAACCAGTTGAATATGAAACGCATCTTTTTTCGCTCATACAGCGTTCGTGAAAGCTTCAAAAAACCAATTTCATCTCCAAAACCGTAGCGAGAATTGGGCTAACGCATTATTACGAAAATTCAAGCGAAAAGCCATCCACAAACCTCGGCCGAGCAGTAAAGCAAATCAAAAGTGAAACATAATTTTATTTCTGCTGCTTGACAAGAGGATATTTCCGGAAATGTAGCACGTTATTGTAATCGGCGAGGTGAGCTTTCGAATAAGCGCTGAAAGTCTAGGGGAAAGTTCCTGTTCACCGAGGCCTTCAAACAGTCGTGTACACGCCGTCTCAAACGAGTCAGAATAGTTCTTCAAGCTTGTATTCCTCTGCTAATGTATCCGTTTCAGCTTTCTTCCCTTCCAGTGATTCATTCAGCACTGCAAATACCAGACGTTTCATTTCTCTCATGTCTCACGAGCGGTAATACGTAAGAGTTAATGCGAAGTGAAGTGTGCTAGAAAAGTTGACGTAACACCGCTGATGCACTATTACCCATCGGAATTCTCGCTCCTACGATATTATAATTTTTCTTGAAGTCAATCAAAAGTGAAAGTCCTCTATAATTTTCAAATTTTTGACGTTTTGCAATGAAATGACCTATGTCAATCTTCAATTTCGTTCTTGTCATATCTCACCTATTGCTTGGAACAAACTAGTCGTCGAGAAGAAAATCTGTAAAATCCCCTCAATAGATTGAGACGCACTTTGATATCATCAAATACGTTACGAAAATTCTCATTTATCATAAGTCTAACTTGAGATTCAGGTAATTGAATCTTCATAAAAGATTGATAGTTAAGCATAATCGGCAAATACGGTGGAGAGAGTGACATCAGAACTATGAGTTAACGTCAATAGCACAATAAGAAAGAACTAAGAAAGCTCATCTAACACGTCAACGGTGACGGACAATAAAGATCGCGTATAATCGTATAAGTGATTATTGTATCTGAAGCTTAACGGTCTTTTGAAGATTTGTGGGATATTCGGCCTCGTTATACATCATAAGTCATCGAAGCCATATCTATCCCATACAATTACTTCCTAACCTTGCGCTTATCTAAAGCTTTTTTCCCTCCCTCACCGTCCATATGAGGCTCAACTGGCTTCTCACTCCATATATTGCGAAGCCGCAGCTATTTATGACCTTTAACCGACTTCTGCTGCCACATAATTTATGAAATCGAAAGCAGTCATGGCAATACGCGATCCCACCTTGCTAGATGGCACAATATCACCAGCCACCACAAGGTCGCATCTAGCAATCTGAAACACAATCAGTGAATAGGAAACAAAGTGATATAACTGAAAGATGGACTGAAAATGAGCACAGAAAACCTTTTACGTCAATTTTTCGCTTTCAGCAAGTAGGGCTCTTGGTAACATGGTTTTTCTGTTGAGGTTCTGAATGTATCTGATTGATTATATAGCAGTCAACTTGATCTTTCCAATTTCTGAGGAAGACGATCAGCCAAAGCGTCAACTAATGTGAGTAATTGGAATAATAACCTCTTGTCTGCTTATCAAGAAGGCATTCAATTGGAAGAGCCCACTAAATATTTTGGAAACCAAATACGCATTCAGTTGCCTTCATGGTGCTTGACGACAATGCATTTCACCGCTCTTGGCAATCCCTTGCTCAACAATGCTGTATTCTTTTTATCTTTTATTCAGTCTTAGTTGCACTCTACATCCTCTACCATGTAGATTGTTGAGAAACTCTGAGACTTTTTGCTGTTATCATAGTGAGATTGGGAATGTGAGACCAAATATGGAATAAAGTTCAGAGCAAAGCAAAAAAAAAAATTCGTAGTTTACCATAATTGTCTCTTGATCTGTTTTTCTCTTCCAACTGAGCTGATATTAGGTTGACAAATCTGTCAATTTTGTCGAATAATACAGTTGACAGGAAACGTGTGCTTTAAAACATAAACGAGTTGTCGAAAGATAAGGAACTAAGTGAAATGTGTAATATATTTCGTGATATTGCGAACAAAAGTTGGCAGAGAAATTTTTTAGGTATCGCTGTTATCGCTAGAAATTCTACAGGTGTCACTTAATGTTTCCGGTGATGTCATCGCTCCATATCTGCTCGAACGGATCACGCAGCTGGTCGAGAGGTTTGTCGTCATGCATCACCTACAAAGCGGAAAAAACCAGTATTACCTACAGCGAAGACCTCGAAAATCGTATTCAAGTTGACCAGTTCAATAATAGTAGCGTGAAGATCACCAGGTCTTCTTTTGTACTTTTGTGTTGTTAGTTGACACGGAATCCAAAATGGTTTACCTCTTTGCATTTCAACCATTCCTTGATGTCAAAGTGTAATTTACAGCTATGACTCAGGCTCTTCAGAGCCGAAGAAGTTTGAATCCCACCCTGAAGCCCATCGTAGAGTGCGTCGGGTGGTGTCAGGAATCATTGCCGCCTTTGTAGCAATGTGGTCATATCGTGGTAAATCCTCTTTTGATCCACAGAAGCTAGCGATTGCAGTGAAGACTGCGGAAAACTCCAGCTCCAACTTTTTTTGGAGCGATGCTAATGCAAACCGTACCTATGATGCGATCAGTTTTTCGTGTACGCAAGCCACTCTACTAGAGGCAATAAAAATATTAAAGAGGCAAGAGAAATTTACGGTATTAGGAGGAGGAAAGCATGCACAGGAACAAAGATGAGAAAGCGTACGGATCCTACAGTCTGAATTATATAATTAATATGTGACAATGAAACAATGGTAGTAGCTGTTCCCTTAAGAGATGTTAGGTGGAACTAGTTATCTTCGTAGCTTCGTACTTTGAATATGAGTAACTGAACCTATATCTACGCAATAGGCAACAAAGTGCACGGTTATATGATGTTGAAAAATAAAACTCAAATTATTTTAAACCTTTTCTGAGTTTTGATCTTATTTTTTGCCTCATCTGTTGATGCGAGTGAAACGTGGAACTTGAGATGGCTTTGAATCAGCGGTTGCTCCTTCCGGGGGCACACTAAGTTTCCCACTCTGCTACTAAGGTCTTCTCTCTGTTTTTCTCTCTTTCATGTTCCAACTCTTTCGGTAGCTATTAGTAATCACCTATCGTCTGAAATGGAGCAGTAATCGACTCAAACCCTAGCTATGCCGAAGCATGGTTGAAACAACAATCTCAGAAATGTTGAGACAACAGTGGAAGAAAGGCAGTACGAGGGCTTGATGATGAAGCTAAGAAACTTTCGGCGTTGATGAATCCATGAGCTATACGCTATGCATTCGTCTTCAATTTTTAACTTCAATTGGGAGATTGGATGCATATCTGACATTTACAATGACTCACGGTGCCCTCCCGCTCCATCGAGTCGATGCTGCTTATCCTCTCAGATAAGTCTGAGACCAGTATGGTACCAATCTACCGACCGCGGAGGGATGGATGGCTTGGTGAGCGTGAGCGAAGTTAAACCTGTCGACTTTGTGTGCGACGCAGAGCACCTTTAATCACTGCTTCACATGCGCTTCGATGATTCAGTAATAAATTTAGTGTGCCTCCGAAAAGGTAATTGTGGATGTGGAGCCACAGTGGGTTCCAAGTTTTTCTCGTATCTTAGTGCATTTGTGATTCACTTAACTTTCACTTTAACGCTTCATTTTATCCATGTCACACTTCTTTACATTGCGCGTCTCAATGCTACTAGCATTCGATTTGTCTTCTCGGATTCATTTCCTGCTTCAGGATTCCG
>JAHQIW010007316.1:0-17116 GCA_019055375.1 Parelaphostrongylus tenuis
TTGCTTAGATATTAGTAATTTTTCTCATTGTCAACTTTCCGTCCGACCTTTGAAAAATAATTGTGTGATGACTTTGATGACCTTCGGTGAACGTACTGAGTGGGGCGGAGTTTTCACCGCAATTCATTCGACTTTCTATGTACTCGTTTCTTGGTTCAGCGTGTGTTCGGGCGTTATCTTAATGTGAACCAAATTGGTACTTTTGATCGATCGATGAAAATGGTAAAGATTGTATTAGGTTGGAAAGAAAATTTCTATCTTCTGGATGGAAATGTCGTTTTTTCGCATGAATCGTGTGTGATTTTCATATCATTTGAAAGGTCTACTTCTTGCGCATCTCTTGATATGTAATTTATCTAAATCTGCTTCAGAATGGAATTTTAGGAGCCGAGAAGGCCGAGAAGTATCCAGAACTTGTTCGTCGAAAGCGCGTTTTGTTTCAGCAAGACAACGCAAAACCACACACAGCCAAAAGAAGGCAAAGTTTGAGGAATTGGACGGAGCTGAGATTCTACCGCATTCACCCTATTGTCCGGACGTTGCTCCATCTGATTACGGCCTTTTCCGATCAATGCAACACTTTTTGGGAGGTTGCCGATTTGAGTCTTTCGATGAAGGTGAATAAGTATGTCAAGAGTTCGTTGATGTAAAGCTGATGGAGTGGTACTTCGATCAGATGCGAAACCTGGCGGAGCGATGGCAAAAAATTGGTGGATAATGATGGCCTATGTTTTGAAGAGTAGTTGTTGTTGTTTGGTGTTCGAATATATGCACATTTTTTGAATGTTGATGAAACTTTCTCCCATCCTAGTAGTTCCTGGCTGATCTCATCCATTTCGTGGCACTTTTCCTGCATTACACTTATGCTGTTACGCTTTGAAAGGTTATAATAAACGAAAGTCCAGCT
This sequence comes from Parelaphostrongylus tenuis, assembly GCA_019055375.1. Lineage (NCBI taxonomy): Eukaryota > Metazoa > Nematoda > Chromadorea > Rhabditida > Metastrongylidae > Parelaphostrongylus > Parelaphostrongylus tenuis. The sequence goes on from JAHQIW010007316.1 coordinate 908, forward strand.
TTCCTCTTTATCCGGTTATATGGTTCTCCAAGATGTCATTGGTTATTGCACAGATTTCATTCTATGTGACAAGTCAGAATATGGTAAAAAAAACGAAAATCGTTAGCTATTTTTCAAGGGGCTTGCTTTGAACAGTAGTTAGAGGTGTTTCGCAACCTACACGTGGTCCTTTGTTCGATTTCGCGTCTCAGGCTCATTAGGCCTTCCTACCCTCCATAGTCGGCAAATCAGTATTACTCTCGTACAGAAGGATAGCAACACTGACTCGATACATCGATACGCTACCTCAAATCATTGTAAAGGCCATTTAAGCATACAATCACCTCCAACGATGCCAAATGAACCCAAATCCTATGGCACATCTCCCAGAGACTGATCATCGCCGAGAGCTTCGGCGTTCCTTCTATTGATAGAAACAATTAGCCATACACCTCCATAACTTTATCAAAAAATCGAAAAACTCAGATTTCGATCAAAACAGCTTCTCCACACTCACCGCTCTCCCTGATTATTTCACTGAGTTTTCCACGTGATGAAAACTGCGCGGAGTTAACAAGGATGAGTTATGTGTCTCCTTCATACTCGAATATAAATCTGTGATATTGTGTGAGATTACGCCTGATAACGAAGCATTCTTCCCTACAGCTCACTTTGTGTTCTTGATATTTATTCACAATACATCAAGGGTTTTACTCGCTGAAATTCTAGATTCCTTCGTGAAAATAATGACTTCTTCTTCAAATTCCTCATGTTTTTGCACACTAACAATAATCGATTGCTTTTCGACCAACTCACACGTTAGATTGTTGCGTATGTTCATTTTCAGACACGGATTTCAATTTCCCCCAATTGTTCTTATACTTAATGCCCAACTATCATATTGGTGTAAAAGTATTTACGGTTTCCGACTGTCGCAGATCCCCAATCACTTTTTCAATTTTTCTTTGTTCTTGTCAGCTCTTTGCAGCATTTTTTGCAGTCTTAAGAGAACCAGCTTTGATGATTGCTTTCAATCGCTTGTTGTCAATTCCTATGTTAATGTTATGAGTTCTCTGTACCCCCCTTGCAAACTCACGGTCCGAAATCGCAATTACTTTTGCATTAACTATCATCCTCCACATATTCTAAAAGAATAAAACATGCAGGAAACATCTTATTATCAGCAATATATGAAGCAAAAAACGTCCATTTCAATGATTTGCAACATGTATTCAACACTTTATATTTCAATTCAAACGGCGAATTTCACCAATGCATAAACCATCAAATTATTTGGATTACCACGACGGATTATTTCGCAAAATCATGTCTACTGCAGTATTGATTTCGATATTATATATTTACCCCGCTCATCGAGCTAACAAGACTTCCCATATGTCCAGGGCTGGTAATTTGTTACCGTTAATTTTGGGAGGGAAACACTGACTCAGCGCATAAGGCCAGGTGATTACGTCTTCTTCATATCCATGATACTTAGTAGAGTTTAGCATCAAGTGTTGAATAATTCCTACGGATGCCTTTCCGTAAGTACTAAAGATACGCTTCGTGGTTAATTGATTGCTGGTGGATGCGCCGTACATTCACGCTATCAATCTGCGTAGATATGACTGAATTCAGAGCTTCCTTAAACAATGAACTACAGTGGCCTAACGATGCAACAAGTCAGTGTTTTGCGGAGCCAATTCGGAAAAATAAAGAAGCTGACTTACACACGAGCACCAGTGAACTGGCAAAACTCCGTAAATAGCATGCTCTGACCACTGTGCTACACATTCATTGCCCGCGTGATATCAACTGAAACGTCGTAAATTCGTTAATCTTTTTAATTTTTAATACTCATATATTATGCAGATGTTTTCACGAGAATTGTTAAACTTCTCACATTTTTCATTCGTTTCCTTTCCCGCGGTCGTTGTCCTTGGCAGTGATTTGATCCAAGTATGATGGTGGGTACCTATAAGCTGTTATAAGCATCATACTATGGTTATAAAAGCTTTGCCAACACTATACTCTGCGAGTATAGGTGATTGATTTTACCTACAGGAACGCCCGCCCAAAGTGTAAGTCGTTGTCCTCGTGAACACTTGCATTTCGGTGAACTTCCCAGTCTGCACTTCTGTTTGTCCATCTGTCGTCGGTTCCTCTTATGATATGACTGTCTAGCAATAATTCGTTATCGATATGCATTCTTCTTGTTGCAGTAAACATCCTTCGCGATATGATGTCGTTCGAGGGTGCAGCTGTTCAATGGGCGTTGTAACATCCCGATGATAAAAGCTCCAGCTTTGTAGTACAGTTTTGATGATATTGTGATGAAATTTCCAAGTAGGGTGAATTACTCTTTGGTCGCGAAATGTGTTATACTGCATTCGTTCAGAGTATAAAACCTTCTTTCACGGAGACGAAAGTCAGGGGTAGGAGCAGTCCTTGAATCCCATGAATTCTGAGGGATTTATACGTTTGATAGACATTCTGACTCTAAAGAGTCGCGGCTGTTATCATCGCGTAGTTAATGTATGTCTTTCTTCGCGTTTCTCTGTCACAACTCAAAATTCAGCATGATTCTTGATTTTCTTCTTTGAGCAGAACACGAGGTGTTACATTAAACTTTATTCGATAGCTGACGTTTCGGCAGTTCGCCTTCTTCAGAGCCTGGAAAGGTCAAAATGTTTGCAATACAATCAGTCAAACACCTCCATTACTTCTTTAGAGAAAATCACCAGACCTAGATTTCAATGGCATCAAGCAAAAATCAACACTCAACATACTCACCGCTTTTTATATGTGTTCCACTGGATGATCCAAGTGGAGATCACCGGCAAGAGAGACACATAGGCTCGTAATGCACCCTACCCATCAAAACAACAGTCTTATATACTGGCTCATATCACGAGTGTTTACAAGGCATTCCTCCCTGCGGTTTATGGTTGGATTGGTCGTATTAATCCAAAATGCTTCCAAGATCTTTCGCGCTGATGTTTTTTGCTCCTGCGCAAGGATGGTGACTTCGATTTCAAAATCAACTCCGTTGTGCTTCTGTGCTCTATGCGTCCCTAGCGGGGTGTTTTGTCTATTAAGACGCTTGTCAGCTAGGTGTTCTTCTATGCGTGCATAGAGCGGCCTACCCGTTTCGCCAACATATTTAACAGTATTGCAAACATTTTGACCTTTCCAGGCTCTGAAGAAGGCGAACTGCCGAAACGTCAGCTATCGAATAAAGTTTAATGTAACACCTCGTGTTCTGCTCAAAGAAGAAAATCAAGAATCATACTGAAGCATGCCGAGGTTAATAGACAGTCGGTCTTGGGAGTTGTTCAAAATTCAGCTTCAGAGAAAAAATTTCCAGCTGTAAGTTCCACCGCGCATTCAATGATCGTGGGAAGAAATTGTGGAAGGGGATAGGATAATACGAGATTTTTTCGTTGTGAATTTCATGTCATGGAAAAAATCTTGAGTGATCCTATCCTCTTTCGTCATGTTTAACAAGTAATATCGCACCCGCACAGATTTCGAATGCACTACTTCAGCTTACCAGGCTTTTGTGCTGCTTCTAACAGTTTCTTCTACATAAACCAATACCATGTTGCAGCTGGCATTTCATTATTACCCGAATTGACCTTGCTGCAGCAGATTCGCGCTTCTGTTTTTACTCTCATTGAAACACTCTATAGTAGTAATGGAAATTTGAACTGATCTTGCATGAGGAGCTCATGGCAAGTTCAGCACAACTGTAAATTGTCGTCGTTTGAGTCGTGAAATTTTTCGAGCTGTCAGCGTGAAATTACGACAATATAACGGCACAGGTCTTTCGAACGAAAAGAAGAGAATTTTAATACACAAGAACTGTCCCAGTCGAATGGAGAGCGTATAGAATTTTGCATGATAGTATTGTGTTACTGTCGGCTCATCAAAGCGAACAAAAAACGCTCAACATAAAGTCCTTCTTTGACACTTTTTCTTACCCGCGCCCATTTTCATCCCTCCGAAAAAAGCACAATTTTTGCTTTTTCTTGAAGTGTTAGTAATCATTCGGTGGCTTGAATCTCAAGAATCTATGATCCACGTTTCAGCAGTTTTCGCTGAACAACACTTTTCCTCAACATTCAATAACCTTTCGATAGCACAAATCTCGACAACTTTAATGGTATGCTTGATTTTGAAAAGGACTTCTTTGTCGTTGCTGCAGCTAAGAAAAGATTGAGTTTTGCACCCGGCACAAATTTCTTGTCGGGAGTGGTTTCATGCTGTTTGATGCGAAAGTTCCGAAAGCGCGATGACTCAAAGCCAGTATCGCGAAATCCCATCCACATACCGTAGCAAAAAAAGCGCGCCACATGTGAAATTCAATAATACTAGGTTGGAAAGGAAGTTTCCAGTGTTTTTATAAGACCACAGCTCAATTTTCAATATGTTAAAGAATCACCTTTGAGCCACGCATGTTATGTGGTCTGCTGAAGATGGGCTAACTTATAGAGCCCGATACATCTGTTTCGACCTTTCGGTCTCCTCAGTCGTTGGCAGTTGCCCTTTCTCGTCTTTTGCTAGAAGTTAGCCCACCTTCAACAGACCACATGACATGCATGGCTCGAAGGTGATTCTTTGATATATTTAAATTTTAGCTGTGGTTTTAAGAAGACACTCGAAACGAATGATTTAATATATTGATAATATACCAGCCAAGCGCGCTAGGCGTTTTCAACTCCATCAACGCGCCCATGGCTCACCAAGCCATCCATCCCTCCGGGGTCCGTAAATTGGTACCAGACAGGTCTCAGAGTTGTCTGGGAGTATAAGCAGCACTGACTCGGTTCAGCGGGAGGCCTCCGCGAGTCATTGTAAAGGCCAGATATGCATTTAATCACCTCAAACGAAATTAAAAAATTGAAGTCGAATGCATGGCGCATCCCTCAGGGATTGATCAACGCCGAGAGCTTTATCCTTTATCCTTTTATACCAGCCAAGAGCAATCGAGTGTACAACACCCTGTGTTCGGTGATAATCTCACTGGACTTAGAGTGTAAAACGTTCGTCGTCGCTAACTCGTAGTGTGGGGAAGGGCCAACCACAGAGATTAGCAAAAGACGAGAATGGGTAAGTGCCCGACTGGCCAGAGCGAAAGGTGAAGACACATGTGTTGGGCTCTATAGGTTAGCCTAGGTTCAACAGACCACATGACATGCGTGGCTCAAAATTGATTCTTTGGCATTAAGAAAGTTTCCATCGCTTTGATAAAACATTCAAGATCTATGCAAATATTCAGGCAACAAACAACCAAAACTATTCTTCAAAATGCAGGCAAATATTATCCACCACTTTTTGTCAGCGGTCCGCCCGGTTTCGGATCAGATCAAATTACCATTCCTTCAGCTTTGAATCAAAGTACTCTTGACATACTTCTTCACCTTCATCGAAAGATTCAGATCGGCGACCTTCCAAAAAGGGTTGCAAAGATTGGGAGAGGCCGTAATCAGATGGAACAACGTCCGGGCTATAGGGTGGATGCGATAGAGTCTTAACTCCGTCCAACTCCTCAGACTTTCTCTTGGTCTTTTTGGCTGTGTGTGGTTCTTGACTCGGCGAGCAGCATCAGCAGCATTTGAACCAAATTTCTACTTGTGAAACATCAACGAAAGTTTTTGTTCCCTAAACAATTCCATTCTGCAGCAGATATCGAAATATCACTTGTCAGTAGAAGAGTAAGAAGTAGACCTTTCAAATGATGTGAATGTTACAACAATTCATGCGAAAAAAACGACATTCATCCAAACGATGGAAGATTTCTTTCCAGCCTAATGTTTTGGATGTTGCAGAATATCGTAAATTTTTTCAAAAAATCAATTACATCACTAAGATCACGAGGATTAGATCTATCGAATGATTGTTGAAAGTCCAAGGGAAAATCCTTACCCAGTAACAAATGCTTGAGCGTGAAAATAATTCCAAATTTTACTGTCAAAGAGTAGTCATCAGACAACTTCCAGAATGAAATAAGTCTAAATCTTTCTATTTTGACGCCACTTGTAGTGGTATGATCCTATAGTATACCCAATATGTGGAGTACTGTGCAAAAAACGTTTGCGTCAGCTAGGATTCGAACCCAGATCTCACTCTTTCAGGGAGCGTATGCTAACCGTTGCACTACCGACGCCCGCTTTGCACAGCACTCCACATATTGGGTATACTATAAGATCATACCACTGCAAGTGGCAGTCAAAATAGAAAGAATTTAGACTGATTATCGATATCCAATGTCTGTCAACACGAGCGGGATTCATGCCGATAGCGGCTGCCCCGTCACACCGTCGACGGTTGGCTGTTGGCAGACAACGCGTTCTAGTGTAAATAAGAGTGCTGGGCAAAGCCGGCGTCGGTAGTGCAACGGTTAGCATACGCTCCCAGAAAGAGTGAGATCTGGGTTCGAATCCCGGCTGACGCGGACGTTTTTTGCACGGTACTCCACATATTGGGTATACAATGAAATAAGTCGTTGAAAGTTTTAAAATAAGAGCTTTTTCAAAAGACTACTGATATTTCTGAAAAAAAAAAACAGAAAAGGCGCTTTCTCAGGAGGGTGCAATTGGTTGCGAATAGGGAAAAGTACCCGTTTTCTAGTGTTTTCATTAAATTGATACCATTACCTCACATTTTTAGGTAAAAAGATGGGTAAAACACAATAAGAAAGAAATATAAATAAGTCTTGGAGAACGAAATAGGCACTTTTCTTGCACTTAGACCTCACAAACGGCGCGAAATATGTCATATCATTCTTGATATAAATAAAATAAAATTTGATCTAAATATGTATTTCGAAGATGTGGCTTCTATTATTGAATTTCACTATTCAAGAGACGAGTGTTTAATATTATGATGTGTTTATAGAGTCATTCAATTGATGGAGATGATTATTAGTTGAAAATTAGTTGAAGCAAATGGAACTTACATTAGGAAAGCAGTTATAGAATGGGGAAACTTCGAGGTGTGTAGGCAGTTCTTCTGAAAGAATCCTAAGAGATGACGTCACAAAGTGACTGCTTATTGGCCGTATAAGCTTCAGCAAGGTGACAATGGAGCTGCGCCAATGTTTGCTTGCTTTTCCTTCTGCTAGAATTCTATTGCTCCGGATGTACACTTTCGAAGAGCATTCTGGATTATATCCACAACTGGAACTCTAGTGCAATGATGCATCTCACTGAGAATAATAAAATTTGTGAGATTTCAATGGTGCTTTTGGTATTCTATTGTGTGGAATGTTCATAGGTCATGGTGCGAACCACTTCCACTTCTCCAGTATGATATTCATGTGCTAATTAGTGAAACGCTAGTTCTGTGGCTCTTCGGTTAGTTGATATCTCGTTTTGAGTACGATGTCATATTCCAACTGTAAGCCACAACTTTTTCTCTGGCAAATATATTACTCATATTCATGAGAGTAGGTTCAAGCTGCGGTTTGTTTGTTGGACACCTTTCTCAAATCGCTATCAAGTTGTTTGTAAACGCGCACTAGTCAGTAAAATGGATGAATGAGTTTTCTCCACCTTCTCCAGTGTTTCTTAGTTCTTTGAACTTTGCTGCTCGCTCTGCCCTGCCACGAATAATACAACTTCGTACCTCAGTCATAAAATTGACAGATCTTTTTTTTTATTTTGCCAATTTTTCCAACTAATCATTCGCTACTGATTAGTTTGATGCGATTTTGCAAGGGTTTAGGAGACTTATTGAATGATTCCATAAGCCAGCCAGAAATGATCATCTTCTTAGTGCATGTTAAAACTCTAAGCGCTTTCGTTCAATCTTTTTTTTCTACTTCGTTCCTACATTGCGGTACAGTCATATATCATTAGACGATCGAAAAACGATGTTGATTGCAGCAAGCACTTTTTCAACACAACGGGAAAGACCTTTGAGTTGGCCATATTGTGATGAGCGACGAGAATTGAATGCTCCATGATAACCTATGATATCTGCTCGGTCATTAGACGAGAAAAATGTAGTGTTGATCTTTTGGTGGCTTGTTACTGAATCGACCATTACAACTTTCTGAATCAATTGAAACGATTACAGCAAAGAAGCACGGCTAGCAAGTCGACAGATTGTGCCAAAGGCTTCAATAATACGCCTCTTATTGGCCAACAGAAATGGACCAATCTATCCTCACTCTAACGCTGCAAAGATTGAGCGACCTGACTTTGCATTTAACGTAATTCTTGGACCTCTTGTCTACCACTACTGATTGTTCTAACATCTGGGCAACATATCGTGTAAGAAATGTTTCAGAAACCAGGTTTAAGCTAGAATTAGTTTTTCAGTCTTGTCAACTGGAAGTCTCAATTATTACATGGATTTAGCAGTGATCATGTTACATATATGTATATATCCAATGATATTCAGCAATATGCAAGATTTCAAATGTCAGACGCGATTCGAACCCACATTGGCGCTGGCTGTCTAAGTCCAGCCCATCCATTGTTAAAGCGCCTGATAATAAATTAAAAAGTTTATTCTTCTCGAAAAAGAATTTGTGATTTCCAATGTTTTTGGGATGAGAAAGTTCACCATGAGCTGATTGACGTTACTTTGAAGATACAAGCTGGAAACCTGTCTCTTTATTTTGAGAATCCAATAGCACAAAAACGGCTGTTGGTGGACTGATTCGTTTGTTGGCACCTGTCGTCTTCCAAGGTCTTTAGTCTTGCATGCGGGCTCAGTTGCTGTTTGCAAGTTTTCTTCTTCCGATAAATGGTAGTAGAGTCGATTTTCTGAAATTCTGGAATAACCGCGCCATGGAATTCCCACATATTCATTTATTCATCAGATTTTGTGGATTGCTTGGTACGAACTTATTGCAGACAAGCATAATGCCAATTCCTATGCCTCGGAGAGATGAGAGGCCTGGTTCTCGCGTCAGTGTGAAACCAACGTTGAACATAATGAATGGCATCAGTATCGCTAGGATACTTGTGCTCGTTGTTCTTTGTAATTGCTATGAACTTTTTTGAAGTTATCTGTGTGTCTGCGTATGCCAGGCTCTTTCCATGCGGTATCTCATAAAAGTTAGCTCTGTCATCATATTCTGAGCTTTTTGTAAATTATGGTATATTTACAAGAGTCGTTTCACATGAAACTATATAAACTACTATGTAATACAAAGAGCGTGACCGAACTCATTCAAGCTCTATTTTCAAGAATATGTGTGAATTTTTAGGTTATGGAAAAAAGGAAGTCAATCGACTGGGACTGCTTGGCGCTACCAGCTACGTTTTAGGGTCAATGATCGGATCGGGAATTTTCATATCACCCAAAGGAATCCTTCAACAAGCGGGCTCAGTGGGATTGTCACTGATCACATGGGTTCTCGCAGCTTTACTTGCTAGTTTGACAGCGATCGTAAGTAGTGCTAAAGTATTTTAATTTGTGCAATTTATTCCCATGAGCCAGATCCATATGTTCAAGGAATGTGGAATTTGACAGTATGATTCTGTTTAATAACGATTATGCATAGAAGAACTTTGCAGAACGTATACGTGGTGAGAGTACTGCGCCATTACAGCATACATTACTGTAATGAGAACTTCAGAAATTTGAGATCTGCATTTTTTGCAGAGGTGTTTTCAGTTAGAAAAATTCATTACTCACTCCCACGTATTTCAACAGCCACATTTCCTAGTTTCTATCAACTTAAGGGTGTGAAGTCGACAAATCGGTTGTCCTTGGAGTAGTTCTAAATTCCACTCGTCAGTGAAGAACCGGAAAACATTAAGGATGAAAAAGTTTTACACAAACTTTTAAAAACCTACCCATCATTCATTATCAGCGCAAATACTCAACTTCTAACAGATTTCATGCCGGAAAATTAGATTACTCATGGTTGAAGACCAGAAGAGCATGTCATTGCAAAAAGAGGATTTCCCTGACATCGAATCTAATGCACAATCTGCCTAAACGGCACAAACTTTTAGCCAGGGTTTACTTTGCTCATCATGGTTAACAGTGTGATGTAATCTACAAAAAATCTTTTTGGTGAATCGTTTTTTTGCAAATGCTATAACGATATGTTCAGGAATAATGAGTAATAAGCATCATTGAGAATCTTAGGCTCGATTTGTTTCATTTTTACTATTTGTTTTTTGTCTCGCTCTCAATAGCTGTGGAATACGCGTTCAACTCCCGCTTGATGATTTAAGTTTTGCACACTACTCAGCATTCTTAAACACTCACTATAGGATAATTATTGACGGTTAAAATGTGAGATTTTATGAACAGCTCACTTATAAATGAACTTACTAAGTCAAAACGAGAAATCGGGCTGTTCGAAGTTATGAAGCAAAAGGCATTACTCCATTGAACTTCTGTAAACATAAAAAATCCCTTCAATTTAGCTAAGGCAAAGTTGTCATGGAAGATAGGATAACCAAGACGTCCTTGAACTCTCTAGCAATTTTGGAGGAAAACTCTCATTATTCTCTCATCATTAGCGTCAAAATTGAGAGAAAAATTCGACGATAACGCTAGCTGAAATTATTTGCAGCTAAACTTCGAAATCCCATGTAGAACTTTGTTGTTTAAAGCCCATTTTGGAGCACGTTCATTCATTTGAAATCGGCAATAGTGCGAATAATTTCGTCACCTTTCTGCAAGTTCCAGCAGAATACAGTCTCATTGCAAAGGTGATAATAACACGATAGTGAGACGGGAAAGTCATTGTAGCCCAAATTTGGGGGATAGGCCGTTGTTATCAGCAGTATCTACATTTCAATGCTGCTCATTGCTGCTCTTGTTGACATTTATTTTGGAAATCGTGTGGCTGCACTTGATTATGGCGCACATTTACCGATTAAGATAGCGGTCCACACGGATTAAAAAGCAGATAGCGTGAATCTGTACGCGTACTAATCATTTCAGATTCATTGCTGGCTGCCAGTGGCGCACTGTTTCAAGGACAGCTGCGTTAGTGGGGAAACGAACGTACTGAGTATTGAAGAAAGTGGCAGTCCAGTAATTTATGCCATTTTCTCCCCATCAAAATTCTTGTAAACCTTAACACCCTTGGCGTGCGTTGCTGCGACGTTCCATTGGTTGGCAATCTGTCGACAGAAAACTTGGCTGACTATCCGCTTTCCGACAATACCTACTTTCTGACTAGGGATGTTTGATTGGACGATTGTTGACGATCGACAATAAAGAGTATGTTATTAAAAGTCGAAATATTTCACGCCAAAATGCCATGAGGATGTAACAGATTCAGACATGAATAGTTTTCTAAGTGTTAAAAAACCTATAGATTTGATTTCGCGGACTCCTATCTGTAGGTAAAGAGAGTTTGCATTTATCTTTATGTATCAGAATGTATTTAATTGCGAACACAATCCAGAATGAACAGGCTATTATCCATCATGAAATTCCATGGAAGTTTTCCAACACCATGAGCAAATATACTCGTTATTTTATGACACTACTCTGGGCTTGAAAATGAATTTTCCAATTTAGAACTACATAGAGCTAGGCACTAGTATTCCGGAATCGGGAGCCGAATTCGCCTACATTAGTTACGTCGGGTGGACTCCAATAGCATTTTCATATCTTTGGCTGGCCAGTCTCATACAAAGGTGATCAGTGGTCCATAACGATATACTTGAAGTTATCTCCAGAAAGTTGTGTTCTTTCAGTTCCTGTGCTGGAGCTACTTTGGCTCTGACTTTCGGCGAATATATTGTTGAAGCGATCGCTCCGATTACATGCCTTAGTTCCTCTGACAGCAAAACTGTCTCCATCTTTTTGGCTTATGGTATTATATGTGAGTTTCTAGTTTGATGTATTCAATAGTCATCAACAAGTCTCAAGACGTCCTTCTATACACCTTGTCATTGATCAATTGAGTTAGTGTCTCTTGATAAGCAGGCGAAAGATTGCTAACTTGATATTTTAGAAGAATAATAGTGTTTGACATTTTGGCGTTCCACCTTCCATAGCTTTTTCGGTTTTTTTTTTTCAAAAATTCCATCTAGTCGTTGAAGAACAACTGCACGGAGTCTGGCATGGGTGAGGACTATCATTTCAGTAAATATGTATTGTATTCAATTGATATTTCTGAAACAATCTCGTGTCTGTTCACTAAGGAGGAATCCTTCAACACTTGCTGGAATTGTTCATGTGACGTCCTAGAGGAGAATTGTGTGTTTTGCATTGAAAACCTACACTTCATATTAGCCATAAGGGTCCAGACAACTGTTGGAATACATACCAGACACCAATTCGTCTATCTTCAATTCGAGAGTTAGTGAACTTCCCCAAGCCGAAAAAAGTGTTAGCGAGGAGCTATAGATTCTCCACCCATATGTGTATACATGCAGACTAGTGGCTTTCGCAAAGAAAATTATTGTATCATCAATCAGAACAATGTCATCGTTTTTTGGTGGGTGTACTGGAAAAGAATGTTGCATTGTCACCTTTGCTCACCTCTGGTACCGTGAGTCATCATTTACACAACTTCAACATCTGGAGTCATCGACAGTCCTCAAAGAAAACCGAGTCCTAAACACAAAGAAACAGAGAAACCCTCAAATATAGACAAATTCGCCATTACATCACGGAAGGCAACTCTTTGAGCACTGGCATTGGTTTCAAAGCGCTATAGTACCAATTTCTATTCTCCAAAATCAAACCGCTACTTAAACTATTTTCGCGGTCACTTGATTCACAGCGAGATCGGCAACACTTGGATATATTGCAAACATCCATTTTGATACGTAAAATTCTAGATAACAGTATGCCATATATTTAATGAAAGGTGGGGTAGACGAATATTGATAAAATGTTAATATAAAAGTATCTTCAATAAGCGCTCACAAACTTGAAATTAATATGTATTTCAAAGGTTTTTCCATTCTAGAACAACTTATCGTTCTAAAAAATGAAATTTTTGCATAGTCTTCGCTTTATTCACATTCATACGAAATTGCTACATTGAGCAGGTCATGTGTAAATCATTACCTGACGAAAATATGTAACACATTTTCCAATTCTGACTTACAACTAAAAAACCGTAATAAATGTTCTTGCTTCATGTATTTCAAGCGATAAGTGAATTTTAAAGGGCTCACGGACAAACCTGTATTTTTGTATTTTTGCAACCTGTATTTCTAGCGAAAAAGCTGACAGGTTGTAGGCTTTCCGTACTAGAGTCTTTTCCTAATCCGCAAATAATTCTGTTTTCCCAGACTTAGTTAGATAATCAAACGTTGAAAAACATACTTTTTCTTTCCTCGCTTCCCATATTCAAATCCGGTGCGTAAATTCAAACACATCTTGCATTCGATTCGTTTCCTCGCTTCCGTATTTCACGAAAGTTTACATAAATTCAGATGCTGCCCAAAAAATTCCTATTCTTTTCATGAGTGTCGTAGAATTTTATCTGAGTTCGCCCAACTGCGAAAACCTTTGTAGCTCAATTTATTCAAATTCCGCAGCATTAGTTTGACTTACTGTTAGAAATCTCGCAAAGGAAGTGCGTTGACATCATCTACTTGTCATGTTGTACCTTATCAATTCGTGGTGATGGTCGGGGTATGTCAATTATGACGGATAGTCTGAATGTGAACAGACTAATAAAACAACACAACTTTCTCTCGGTGGAATACCCGATTTGTTAAGTATGTGAGACCTTCATATGGGTCCAACTATCATACTATACCTAATAATGTAAAGTGATGTGCAGAATTTTTTGCGTCAAGTGAGACTTGAACCCATATTCCACCTATTCGAGGGCGCGTGCTCGAACCGTTGCACGACGGATGCTTGAATTTGTATATATGTTGATTCATATGGTAGATGACGAACATTTCACAGCACATTGCACTGCAATCAGAAAATGACTTATCATACATTAGTGTTGAGTGATATGCAAAACTTTCAACTTCAGGCAGGAGTTGAACCTGCGTCTCACCCTTTACAAAGATATAGCAGTAACAGAGATATCAGAACATGAGCCCCGGTAGTGCAGTGGTTAGTACGCACCCTCAAAAAGGGTGAGACAGGGGTTTGAAATTTTCACATAATCTCACATAAGATTCAAAGTTTCGCATATCATTACATATGTCGGATGTATAGTTATAACTTCGATCTTTGATGAAAAAAGGATGTACACAACAATATAATCTGCAAACATCTGCTTTTTTTGAAAGATAAATCAGTAAAATTTAGAGGCGCTAACCAAGTCGCACAAACTACATTCTGTTGTGGATATTGTCTGATAGTTTCTTCGTATACTCAGTTGATTAAATCAACAGTCTGTCTGTACAAAAAATCCTATTTTGAATAAGGTTTATCTGACAATGATTTTTGTCGGTAAGATTTGACTTTCTCTGATTTGGCAAACCGTGCTAGAGTTTTTCCTGCATGTCATCATCACTCACCATTTGATGACTATTTTGTTCGTTGCATAGTAGCGACTCCTGACACTGGTTTTGAACTTACCCGAGCTTTTTCATAAAGAAAATTGCAACTGCGTACTGGCTAATTTTTTTGCAAAGGTCAAATCCAGCGTTGGAAAGGATCCCACAGTCACAATGAGTCAATGAACCATTGAGTGGATGAAATGAAATTCTATGCATCATCTGAAATACTGAGAGAATAAATTGGTGTTGGAAACTGTGGAGGTTTCCTACTTATTGATGAAGAATTGTAACAAATGGGACTTATTAAGCATCAAGTTTAGACGGCATAAATCTGAAGAAGTGTGAAGATTAAGTCATTTGACTTACAGTTTCTCCAACTCGCTGTGAAAACTACAACATCAAATTTCAACAGTATTTTAGTGGCAATAGCACTGCTCAACATGTTTTCTTTGGGTCGATTCGCTGGACGGATTCAACTTGTCAGCATGGTCGCTAAGTTGATTGCTATAGCAGCTATCATTGGGATTGGATTGTTCTACATGATATTCAGAGGTTTGCCTCCGTTTCACTTCTGTCTGCGTTTTTCTAATTTAATTTTTTTTTTCCTAAATTATTATGTCTTTGCATAGCAGTAGCCCCGTGTTTTTTGCTCTAGAAGATCGAAGATCGTCATTTGATATTGGAATAGACTTTCGTTAGAATGTGGTTGTGTTAGAAAATAAGTGTGTGTGTGTGTGTGTGTGTGTGTGTGTGTGTGTGTGTGTGTGTGTGTGTGTGTGTGTGTGTGTGTGTTGTGTGTGTGTGGTGTGTGTTGTGTGTGTGTGTGTGTGTGTGTGTGTGTGTGTGTGTGTGTGTGTGTGTGTGGTGTGTGTGTGTGTGTGTGTGTGTGTGTGTGTGTGGTGTGTGTGTGTGTGTGTGTGTGTGTGTGTGTGTGTGTGTGTGTGTGTGTGTGTGTGTGTGTGTGGTGTGTGTGTGTGTGTGTGTGTGTGTGTGTGTGTGGTGTGTGTGTGTGTGTGTGTGTGTGTGTTGTGTGTGTGTGTGTGTGTGTGTGTGTGTGTGTGTGTGTGTGTGTGTGTGTGTGTGTGGTGTGTGTGTGTGTGTGTGTGTGTGTGTGTGTGTGTGTGTGTGTGTGTGTGTGTGTGTGTGTGTGTGTGTGTGTGTGTGTGTGTGTGTGTGTGTGTGTGGTGTGTGTGTGTGTGTGTGTGTGTGTGTGTGTGTGTGTGTGTGTGTGTAATCAAGAGTATGAAATACCTGCAGTACAACATGGTTCTTATCTTCCAAGGTCCTTGATTTGATGTATAGTCTAGCTAGACTTCCTACTCTTTGATGAATATGGTCGTCACTATTATCCAAAGGATGAAAGGACTGAGCTGATTCATTGCTTACTCTTCAAGCCATTTTAAAGGGTTAGAAGAGGCAGTATTAGTGCCCATCTTTGCTTGTTTTGTTTGTGTTTTGCTAACGAAAATTATCGATTTCGTCTATATACAGCTTACGATATGGAAGTGATTTGAGGCGAAAAGTAATTCAAGAAGATTGTTCTTTGTAATCAGAATAGTTTGTGCAGTAGCAGCAACGGCCTACATCGTAACAATATATGTTACTGTGGAACTTTTAACAATGCACGATGAAGATAGCGAAAACCTCTTCAATGGTAGTAGAAAGACGGTGTTGTCAGTTGAATTTACAAAAAAACGGATTGTATGCCTAAATTTTTCGATGACTGGCTGATCTTGGAACCCAAATACGTTTTCCTTTCCTTCCATTTTCTCTCGTGATCTACGCATGTGGTGAACTTTACGGTCATAACGAGTCTCGC